>RBZT01000592.1:0-11044 GCA_003693705.1 Polymyxa betae
CCTCCGACCTTCGTCTCCGATCCGTCTCCGTCTCACCGGCACCGCTCCGTCCTTCCTACGCTCCACTCCGTGCGCCGCCGCTCCGCCTCCGAGGACTCCCTGACGTCGCTCCGTTGCAGGACACCGGTCCCCCGCGTCCTACCCTTCGCTCCCGAGTCATCGCACCGCTTATCTAACCAATAAAAGGGGACCTTTTATTCGATCCTAACAGACGCCTATTCTGCTGTTCAGTCAATCGCAGAAACAATGGAATCGATACTTGCTGACAGGGCTCGTTTCGCTGACAATTTTGAAGCCGTACAAAAACGAAAGTTGCAGATGACAGAGCAGTCTCTCGAGATCAAGCTAAAACGTCTAAAGTTTGATTTCGAATCCTTACAATCGCGAATAGATATGGATCGTCAACGTCTAAGTCTTGATCGATAAAAGGCCAGATCAGAGCAGTTAATACAACTACATCAAGCTGGTATTTTGTCAAAAGAAGAGATACTCCAGAAAATGATCGTCTAACTTCGTTAATCTGAGAAATAATATTTCGCATCATCCCCAATTGATTGCATAGCCGTCGCCATCGTTTTGTGGAAGTAATGCGAGCTCAGCAATATTGAAATCCTGGCGCCTTCGGTGGATAAAATTTGTTAATATGGCAGCCACCTTGAACACAATCGAGAACTTCTTTTGCCTATTCGATGTAATCCCTAAGAACTTCTTGAAACGGTTCTTGAGTCCACCGATCCCCCATTCAACCTGGATCCTGATACCGGCGTGATGATTATTGAAAGCTTCGATGACTGTATTGGGAGCATCATTGGCAGCGAACTCATGCCGATCGACCTGTCTGAGAATGTACATATCAACCCCCAGATAACCGGGATCTCCTAGCAGGTATTCAAAGTAATCGCCAGCTTCGGTCTCTGTTCGCGTGAATCTCTGACGTCATGTACCATGCAACTCTGAGTTTCGAAGACAGTTTACATCATGGAAACTGCCAACGAAGCCAGGATCAACATAAATGAAGAGCCCGTCGTGATCGATCACAACAATATTGTTGAAAAAGTAGCCTCTTTTCCTTCGATTATAGTACAGGCCGTGATCATGTCTTTTTGGGCAACGTAATCGGCATAGGGTTCCCTCCACAAACCCGATACAACCAAGCATAGTTGGCAGTCTCGAGCCCAAATCTCTTCTCCGATCTGGATCAGGCCACTTAATCTCATCTTTTAGGACTTGACTGATGGTGCTTAAGACAAAGAATGTGTCGTCGAATATCCCTGAGCGGCTATAGTTCCAATGAATGGATTCATAACGGCCAGCGGAGTTGTGTTTCAAATAAAAGATAGCAGCTAAAACACGATCAGGACTCGAGAGCTTTGGTTGCCTTCCAGCTCCTTTCCGCATCTCCCCAGTAGATCGTGCACACAGATCGAAAAGTGGAAAAACAATAGAGCATAATTCCTCGAATTCTGCCAAGGAGAGGCCGACATTCATTCGGAATACACTTGAATGAGCGCTTAACAAGGATCCCAAACGATCTGTCTTTGGGCGATTTGGATTGACAAAATAGTCTGCATTGGTTGCTTCAAACGCGTGTACAGCTACAAGCGATGCAGCCACCGCAGAACGGACCAAGATCAGATCATATTCTTCCAGGGCTTCGAATAAGAAGAAATCATCATCAGACGAAGAGCAAGAATCCATTGGCAAAACACATGAACTTTACGGAATTTATTTGCAAAGTGGGATGAGCATCAAAATGGTATGAATAATTTACGGTCAGATTCTTTCGAGAAAATGATACGAAATTGTGCGTAAAAAGTAGGATGGATTTAGAGACTGGTTCAAGTAGAAAAATTGCGGGAAAAAAAATTGCGGGAATAAAAATTGCAGTGAAAAAGTAGCAGCCTCCGGAAATGACGGCACCGCGATTTCGTGGCAGCGGGGCCTCCATTTCCGGAGGCTGCGCGCTGTTTCTCTGCTGCCGTCTTGGCGTCTCTGGGTAGGCAGTTTCGAGCGACGATGTCGTCATCATCTGTTCCAGCTGAGCCGGCGGAAACTTCCACATCTGTCTGCAGCACTCCTGCTACCAAGCGCCGTGGGAGGAAGCCGAAATCCCAAACCGGGAGCAGTATCGGTTGGAATAACGAAATGATCGAAAGTTTAATGACAGCAAGATTCGAAACCTACGGTCATTTCTTCAGAGAAGTTAAGAACAGCCATAAACTCTCCGAGGTGTGGTCAAAAGTCGCATTCGAGGTTTGCAAAGTGACCAATCAAAATGTCAATGGCGACAAATGTCGTCAGCAATTCGGCAGATTGCAGACAAAATGGCGAGACCACAAGCCTGATGGAAAAGAATCTGTTCGAACGGGTAACCAGGATCCCGGCAATAACGTAAAGGACGATACTTTTGCCGCCATTCAGCCGTTTTTTCAACAAAGCCGGGCTGTTGCTCTAAACATGGGCCAGGCCACTGATGATCATGATTCGTCGCCGGAAGCTCCTGACAGCGATTCATCCTCTGACAATGAAATCGAAATGCAACCGAAACCCATGAAACAGTTCAAGCCAGACCTGCCAAAAAAGCCGCTGACTTCGGCTGAAGGAATAGCAATACTAGGGCAGTCGTTCGATGGAGTTGGAATCAACGTTGCTGAGGGACTTCGATCGATAGCATCGTCATTAGGCTCTAGGACCTCTGGCAATGACGACATCATGACGTTCCTTGACGAAATCGTGAGGAACAGAAGAAAACGCGAGAAACATTGGATCGTGTTGCTTCGATTCAGGAAGCGACGTTGCAGTTTATGCAGAGGTTCATGTCTAATCAGTAAAGATGGCTGGTTATGATTTCCAGAGATAATCTCGGATAGAGTCCCGCTTGCGTTTTGCAGCCTCCCCTGGTATCGCTTGTGCTTCTTCGCCATCTTCCCCCTGCCTTGCGTTGCGTCGGATGTCATCATCGTTAAGTTGGTAATCGTCATTTAGATGAATGAAAATATTGTGCAAGATGAAGCAGGCTCGAATCACTCGCGACATCTGTTTCACTGCAACCTCTTCCGGTCTGCTGTTGCTGTTCCCGTTGTTAAGATTGCCTTTCTGATTGAGAGCGGATTTGAAAATGCGAAATCGGTTCTTCAATCTTCCAAGGGTAATTTCAACAGGCATCCTGGTTTGAGAATGCAGATGATTATAGTTTTTTTCTTTTCTGGTCATACCATCGTGTATCTCGTATGGAATCATACAGTGGGCAAAGAGTTGATAACCCGCATCTGCAACAATCATCTTGTCATTCGGAAGCTTCTGGGCAATCCTCTGTCCGAATTCCGATCGGTTATAGACACCTCTATCGTTTTCAGATCCCGGCCGCAAGCAATAATCTCGAATTCGCATTCCCTAATCAACGACAATCCGCGCGTTGATAGCAGGATAGCCCTTTCTGCAGTACCACCCTTCATAATCTGCAGGTCGTTCAATCGCGATAAGGGAGCCATCAACAGCTAGGCATGTGTCGGGAAATCCACAAATTGCTTCGAAACCTTTCGACAGATCCTCCCATTCATCGAGCGCTTCAGGCAAGCGAATAAATTTATGCCCCAGACACTTAATTAAAACGCGGATAACTTGATCAATATACCGAACTGCTGACGCTTTGCTCATCCCAAAAACTCCAGCAGAGTTAACCACAGATCCTGAATGCGTTAAGTAATGCAGACAAACTGCGACTCGATCACGATGGAAGATCCGAGCCTTATGACCGATCACAGAATTGACTGTATCCCAAGCGATTGTGATGTATCCGACAATTTTATCAAAAGACGACTTGTTACAACGGAACTGATTCCGAAACCATCCTTCGTCGAACCATACGTTTGCATCGGCTATGGGAAATTGTGAGTCGCGAATCGACCATCCAACCGCTGCAGGCCGTCTGGACGAGCGGCCATCCCAAGAAATATCAGACACCGCCAGGACAGCAGTAGTGAGACAGCTGGTCAATGTAATTCGGACAGCAGCGCCCAAAGCTCCGATCAAAGCCGCCACTTCGTGGTCAGATAGGTTCATGATTGGCGAAGAAATGCCGCTGTTTATGAGAAATGGACCCTCTGAGGGTCCATTAAATAATAGCGCAAAAATAGCGCCACGGAATTTCGGGGGTCGAAATCTGATTGGCTCGATTGAAAAATAGCGGTACCGCGTTTTTTACTTGAACCAGTCTCTTACGGCCAACCCTGTTGTTTTGGTTTTTTTCTCTAATAATAAATAATGGGTATAAAATCAAAAAAATCGGTAGAAAATTTACCAGAAGAACAAATTGAAGAAAATATGAGGAAATATTAGAACTAAATGAAATTGAAAATGAAAACGAAGAATTCAATGGGGTTGAAAATGAAATTGAAAATACTGGAGAAGAATTTATTGAAAATGAAATTGAAGAACAAATTATCTTGGAAGTGGTGCTGGTAGTAAAAGTTCTAATAAACGAGAAGTATCACAATGTACGAGAAATCAAGTGTGTCCATTTATTTCCATACATTCACGACGGAAGATCCGATCGGGACCGGAAAGGATACTCTTGACCGGAAAGGGAAGTCTTGACTCGTCGGACTGCGGGATCGATCCTCAGTCTCCTTCCGGTCAAACCCTAAAACCCTAATATTCATTCCAACAAATTACGGATAATGGAGATATAAAAAATGTGTTAAAAAATAAAAGGCAGATTCCTCAAAAACAAAAAGAACATTTGGCACGAAGCAGGGAGATTATGAAAAAGCGAGAGCGAGAGAAGGTTATGGCGAAAAATTTAACTAGTTGGCGAAGTTGAAATTGATATTGATGAGGTTATTGAAACAGCAAGAAAATCAAAAGTAAAAACAGATTACGAGAAAATTTATGGAAAACAGGAAATAAAAAGTCCACAAAAAGAACAATTAACTCTAATAATAGAAATTGAAACAGAAACCCCAGTAGAAACAAAAAGATATTCAAGATTACAAGATAAATTAAGCTGATTCTATATTTAATAAAATAAATACTCAATAACATTTTCAGATAATTTTTTGTTGATGTAGTAATCAATATAAGATTTTAATATTGTCTGTTTGGTTTTTGTTTTAACACCTTTTGTATCACAATTACCGTCGCGGACATCTTAACTGTCATATATTACTAAGGGAGTAACATGATTCAACAAGGCTTGCCCGGGCAACCCTTCTGTCAATATCAAAGGCCGTTTTCGAATAGATCTCGTCGAAAGGAACAAAGCAACGGCCCCGGTTTTTTAAATTTCCAAATACTCGCGCAGTTTTAATGGTTAGTTGTAAGGGGACCGTCGGAATGCACCAATAGGCGCAAATCTAGGTTTCTCACTAGCAAAATAAAGTGCATCAGTGTAGGGGAAAAAGTGCGCTGTCAGAAAAGTCCGGAGAGTGCGCATTTCTTTTTTAACTTGATTTTGATCATCATGGCTCGGTGCGGCAGACTTCTATCGTTCGCCATGCCTCGAAAGCGAAAGCTTTTCGCTCACCTGACTCGAATGAATGAGGAAAGAGCTAAGAGGGCTTCTTTGCGCTCTGAGGGCGGCCCCGCCGCTGCTATTGAAATTGCAGAGAGCCAGCGTCCAGATTCTGAAGATTCGGATAACGACGAACTTCCATATTGGCCAGCCGAAGATGATACTGAGCCTATTTGCCTTTCTGATGGGGAGATCGAGTCGCTGAAGCTAAAATGGGTTCCAGAAGCGCGGTCAATTGACAGAAGGCCCCATAATGGAAATAGCCGATGGACTACCTGGAGGCGTAAATCGGAGATTCATAAGCGGGCGAAACAGATGCACGGAAGCAAAACTTTATTTGATTTATGGAATATCAAACAATGTCCACTGTCAGCTGAGCCTGAGGATCCTGCTCAGTCTGCAATTCCTGATCCAGCTCCTGATGATGCAATCTCGAATTCATTGCGAATACTTGAGCAGACGTTTCACATCGATTCTGGCACTAGGGGCTTTGAAAAATCACTAAGAACCACATCAAAGAACGATTTTTTGAGACTGATTTGAATTTATAGATTTATCAAAGCGCTGCAGAGTAAAAGGCCTCGTGTTAAAAGTTCGGAAGATATTGCACATTCCATTTTCCCCGGAATGAACAAGGAACGCAGAGGACAAAGCATCCGTATCTGGGCTGAATTCTTCTTGAAAGAAAACCGTCTCCCTGAAATCAATCAGGGCTGTTATATCAAGACGAAATCGATCATCGTTGACGGAAACACTCAGAATGTTTGCCGTCAGTGGCTTCGCTCGCAGAGATCAAATGCAATATCAGGTAAGAGTTTTTCTGAATGGGTAAACAGCCATCTACACACAATCATTGGGCTTCCGGTTGCCATTGAGATCAGCGAAAGAACAGCAACACGATGGCTTCATTACAAAGTCGGAGATCTATCATCCAAAGGAATGTATTTCGACGGTCATGAGCGTGAAGATGTGGTTGAGTATCGCAGGCAGTTTCAAAAAGCAATGGAGATCAACCTGCAAAGAATGCCCATTTACGAAGGGGAAAACATGGAGATTCGAACACTGCCAGAAATGCCAGCAAATACCAAGCCACTCATTATGGTTGTCCATGACGAGTCTTGTTTTCAGAGCAATGACGGAGGCAAAACGGGATGGTTTGATGAGGATCACAGACAAATCCGCCCTAAAGGTGCTGGTAAGTCTCTTATGGTCTCTGCATTTTTGTGCGAGTGCCATGGGCTACTTCGTTTGTCTCATGAACAGAGAAGCCAGAATCCTGAGCAATTATGGGATTCAAACTGTATTATCAAACCTGGGAACAATGCGGAGGGATACTGGACGAATGCTGATCTTGTGAAACAGACAGAACAGAAAGCTTTGCCAATATTTCAGATCCTTCATCCAGATTGTGATGCTTTATTTATGTTTGATAATTCAGCGAATCATCATGCCTTCGCTCCTGACGCGCTGGTGGCTTCAAGGTTAAATCTAAAGGATGGAGGGGCAAACATAAAGGTAGTAATGAGAGATGGTTGGTTTATCAGCGAAACTGGTCAGCGGATCGTCCACTCGAACAGCAATGCAGAGAGAAATCTCTGGAGAGAAGGAATGAATCGGCAAGAAGCTTTGAATCTTCTCAAGAGCCAGCCTGATTTCCTCGCGCAAAAGGAATGGCTGACCGAAACTGTGACGGCTTATAGTGGTTTCGCTATTGATTTCTTTCCAAAATTTCATTGCGAATTTAATTTTATTGAAATGTTTTGGGGAGCTGTTAAACATTACACGCGTTAGCATTGCAATTATTCTTTTAACGGATTGGTCAATATATTACCCTTGGCTTTATCTTCTGTTTCCATTATCCAGATTCGCCGATTCGCTCGAAAATGCTTTAGGTTGGTACTATTTGGCGTTATGGTTTTGTTTGCTTAACTTTGCATAACTGTAGATATATGGATGCATATCGGGAGAAAAACGGAGAATTTTTATCAGTTAAAGATGTGGAGCGTGCTGTTCGCAAGTTTAAAAGTCACCGAACGATCCCGCCGTGGTGGAACAGAGAGGAGCTCTAAATAAAAAACTGAGATTTTGCGTTCGAAATTTTTATTGCGATGTCACGCAATAACGTTTTCTGCGTACGCACTTTTAGATTCAGTTTGCAACAACCCGGTCGTTTTATGACAGTTAAGATGTCCGCGATGGTATTCCTTAAAAGTACGACTGGCAATCCGACAGAATATTGGGATGTCTTGGGTTCACAGATGACAAGCAGACAAGTTTTTAGACGAATAAACAAAAATTGGTTTAGTAAAAAAACAGAAGTAGCTGACAGTCTGTGACTGTCTCCAGTAGGTCTCGCCTGACGTGTACGAACTGTCAGGAAACAGGGCAGGATCGATCAAGGAGGCCGCTCTTAGCACAGGCAGACGGCTGCTGTAACCTAACACAGAATATATTATATTATTCATCGTAATTAATTCGCAATGTTTATCGTAACTTTTATTTGAACGGGAGTTTTCATCGCTTTCTATAAAAATAAAAAAGGTATTGCAATCAATTGTCGAGCGCAGCCTATCTCAGCGCAGCCCGCCGGTCGTATCGGCCCACGACTCCTTCGCCCCGTTCCCGACCGCATCTCCCGAGCTGCCGCCCGGCGGCCGGAACGAGCGTCATCTTCCGACGGAAACTAACCCGACAAAGTCAAGACCCGGAACCAGCCCCGATCCCGAACTCCAACTACCCCCGATTATTTTAGAATCGGTTTGTTTTATATAAAACCCGATTTCTTGAGTTAGTCATCTTTGAGATCGCGCGACAAAACCGATTCTAAAATCGGTGCACTCTATTCACAATGACAATCATTCATTCCGACCAGGAAGACGGAATTGGGGCCCGCGATTCCACTCTCCGGAATACGATCGCCTCGCTGAATACTCGACAAACACAACTTGAGAAGGATACGAAGCAGCGTTTCCAGAAACTGCACGAAGACAACGAGATGATGATGAACATGCTCGCTGAAATGCGGACGCTCCTGGCCCCGCCAGCTGCGGTTACCGAAGAGATGGCCTCTTCCAAGCATGTAAAGCCGGATCCGCCGAGCGACACGATCGACAGCCTGCCAAAACCGACCCGGCCAGAGACCAAGACGACGCCTTCACCAACGCCTCCACCCGCCTCGACAGTCCATGTCCCGACCCCGTCTCACCGCGCACCGACGCCCTCACATCCGGCACGACGACTCGAAAATTTGAGTTTGTACCCGGAAGAAAACCCGGCGCGGTTTCGACAATGGATCAATCGTGTTCTACAATTCCAAGACTTCTATCGTCTAGCAGATCACGATGCCATCGCCGAGCTCCAATGACACGACGGCGATATCCTGGACGAACGTCTTCGCATAATCTTGACGGCACGCCCGATGGCCTCGCTCCAGATAGTCTGCAGCTCTGCCGGCTGGCGCTGCGCAAATGGCGCGGCGCTCTTTCAACAGTTGCCGCCAATTAGACCGCGAATCCGGTTCATCGTTTATTCGACGATTCCAAACGGCCGCCACCGAATTCCGGCGTTATGACTGCCCTACAGACCAAGATCTTTACAACGCCTTTCTATCTCAGCTCAATCAAAAATATTTCGGCGAGGTACGCACCGACATCGCGGATTCTGGCTACTTGTAACAGATCGACCAACCAGCTCTCCGATTACTCGCCGATTTCGCTGCTGTTCGACAGATCGAAGCCTCTAAAGGCAAAGGTGAGAAGGTTTTCGACGAACTGACCTCCCAAAATAGGGACTCTCGCTCCTCAACATCGGATACCAACCGCGCAGCTACGGTGAATAAGGTCGGCACCAGTAATGCCAACACTTCGAACAGCCCGACCACATGCCGAACCTGTGAGCGTGCCCAACGTCCTGCCAACCACGACTACAAACAGTGTGAGCACGCTAAGAAGAATGGCTTCTGTAAAAAGTGCAAAGTCCGAGGGCACTTCTCCTCCAACGGCTGCCCCGCGAAGTCGGCGTCCACCGTCGCTGTTGCCGATTCTGCTACTCCTTCATCCGCCAGCGATGACACTGGCGATGAGGCCCAGGCCTAGGGACACGGGGTGCTGGCGTCACCCGACGTTAGCACCCGACAAACATGGTACCCTGGTCTCGAACCCGTTCAGTCCGTTCCCGCGTACGCTTTCGACGTCCGGACCGCCCAAGACTCGATCGCCCGCCTCGAGCTCGTCATCGGCGACCAAAACTGCGCAGCTTATATCGACTCCTGCTCGGTAGTCAATATTATGAGCGCTAAATTTCTAAAATTATTACCAGACCACTTTCAAGCCCATTATGAAGGGCAAAGCAGCATCGCTTCTCGCACAACCGTCGTCGCTTTTGACGGTTCAACGACAGTCCGCCCATCTGGACATATTACGTTACCCGTTCGAATCGGACCGACAACGGCGACTGACATCATATTCATGGTCTCCGACAGAGCCGCTCATCCGGTGCTGCTCGGGACGCCAGCGTTACGCTCGCTTCGACTGGTGATTGACATTGACGGTAACTGTGTGCATTCGAAATTATGTAATCAATCGTTCCCCTTAGCCAAACAGCCTACCCTGAGGTACCTCGCGCGCCGAACCGCCGCGAACATCCCGTCCTCACAACTCTTGACATTACATTGCCTCCCTGGACAGAGACTCTGGTCGACGCCGATATCTTAGGTTTCCCAGAGGGCGCAGATAACAACAGCATAGCCCTAAAGGAGCACCCGGACGCGGCGCTGACACACCGATTGGTCGCAGCCTATGGTTATAATCAGGTTAACTCTGCTATAACCACAGTACTAATTTCAAACCTCTCTCACGATGAAATACTGGTTCCGCGAGGTTTCCCAGTCGTTATCGCGACCTTGACAGACGAGCCGCTTCTCCTCCACGTAATGACAGCAGACGGCGCTCGAACTTCCACGACTCCAGGACGCCCCGCCGCCTTGAAACACTTGACAGATTCACAGTGGCAAACCGACATCGACGAAATTACCTCGGCGTTAGCAGATCACGCAGACATCACGGACGAAGAACGCATGCACCTCCGTGCGTTGATTATCGAGTTCGGCGACACCTTCAAGTCGGCTATCGTACCACTGGGAGTCACCGACACCGTCGAACACCGCATCGAGCTCATCGGGAATCCACACCCACACCGCGAATCTCTGCAATTGATGGGACCCGCGAAAGAAGCAATCTGCAGCGAAAAACTTCAGCAGTTATTGGCGTCCGGCACCATCGAACCTTCTCGAAGTCCTTGGGCAGCCGCCATCGTGATCACGCCGAAGAAGGAACCTGGACAATGGCGCTTCGCCATCGATTACCGACGCCTGAATGATGTCACGAAGTTTGACGCCTACCCGATGGCGCGCGCGGATCGCGGGCTGGAACTCCTGAACGGCAGCACGTATTTCACGACCATGGACCTGGCCAGCGGTTTTCATCAGGTCCGTATGACAGAAACTTCAAAGGAACTGACCGCTTTTCAAACCTC
>RBZT01000464.1:0-26468 GCA_003693705.1 Polymyxa betae
AAAATGACAGATTAATTCCTTGTGACCTATATGCGTTGCTGGTGTCTGAACTCGAAAAGAGTGGTCAAATCTTCTTCAATCGAAATCCTTCTTGGGCTCTTCCCGCCTTCGTCGTCGACCAGTTCAAGAAGCCTCGGATGTTGGTCGACATGGTTCTTGCTAACAAGACTATGGTAAAAAATTACTTCCTCTGCCACATTTACACACATTTGGCTGTCATTTAAAAGATTCTTCTGTTTATTTACTCTTGATTGTTTTAAGGGTTATTGGCAATTTTCAGTTACTGGCGATCTTGATTGTCAAAGTTTTGTAACTCCTTTTGGCGTTTATACTCCCACTCGAATTTGCAAAGGCAATTGCAATGGCGTTTTTGCTCTTCAACGTGGCATGCTTGGATTTTTTGGAGATTTGATTCCTAATCAATTATTAGTTTGTCTTAATGATTTGCTATTTTTTTATTCTCCTGACAAGTTGCTTTCTTTATTGAAAAAGGTTTTTGTTCTTTGTCATGATTTCATTTTAAAATTGAGAGCTTCCAAATGTTGTTTTTTCAGCAATATCTATTCGTCGAAGGGAATCTCTCCTGATCCCAAGCGTAATCAAGCTCTTCAGAACTTCCCGGTTCCTGTTACCGCTGGAGAACTGATGCAGTTCGTCTGTGCTGCTACATGGTTGTCGTCGGCCATCCCTGATTTTACTCGGAAATTAAAGCTGCTCAGTTACGTCAATTACTCGAAGAATGCTTGAAGAATCCCCCTGTTCGTTCGAAGAAGTTTGCATCCCGCATTGTGCTGTCGGAGGTCGGCTGGAAACCTGAACATGATGAATCGTTGTCGACTATTGTCGACTCCATCAAAAATGCTGTTACGTTGGCGTATCCATCTGAAGATCTGGTCCCATGCCTCTTTACGAATGCTAGTAAGGATTTTTGGATGATGGTGATAACTCAAGTTTCGGTTCAGGATTTGCATCTACCATTTAAAGAGCAGTTTCATCAGCCGCTTGCTTTCTGCTCTGGCACTTTTAAAGGACCTTCCACAAACTGGTCTGTTCCTGAGAACGAAGCCTATCCCACTCAGTATGCTGTTCGTCGCTTTGATTATCTTCTTTGTACCGGTAAACACCCGTTTCGTATTTTCACTGACCATCGAAATTTAGTATTTATCTATAATCCTGAAAGTGTATCTGTATTCCTTAACCGATATTCTCTGGACAAAGTCCATCGCTGGCGTCTCAATCTGGACGGTAAATCTTACTGCATTGAATCTATTTCTTGCGAGGACAATTTGTGGGTTGATATTCACTCATGTTGGGGAGTTTCGGATTCTCAATCTGCTTTTCGTGTTTCCAGAACTGTTTTTTTCGTTCTCGTCTTGTTACGAATGCTATAGTTCAGCCTTTGCAACAAACTGATTTCGTTTGGAATAGCTTTTCTGAAATTTCTTCCATTCAGTCTAATTATTTTTCTATTAATGATTATCGTCGTTACGTTTTTACTATTGAGAATAAGGTTTATTTAACTCAATCTCGTAATATTTTCATTCCTCCTGATGCTTTTGAATTAATGTTTCGCATTTTGGTGATTTCACACTGTGGCCTTTCTGGACATCGAGGCATCAAAGCTACTTTATTTTCTATTCAGGAACGGTTTTACTGGAGCGGAAGATGTATTTTCTTTTTGTAAACAATGTCTGCACTGCACTGTAAATCGAGGAGGTTAAGTTGCTCCACGTCCCTTTGGCCCGGCCTCCCATGCTGTTGTTCGCAACTCAGTGCTTCACTTCGATTATCTACAAATTGAAATATCTAGTAAGAAGCAATTTGAATACCTTTTCGTTGTTCGTGACGATTTATCATCGTTTGTTGAATCATTTCCTTTCTTAAACCCTACTGCGTCTTTTGCCGCTGAATGTTTGATTGATTGGATCACCCGAAATGGCATCCCTTCTATCTGTGTTTCTGATCGTGGCTCTAACTTTCTAAACTCTCTTATTGAAGATTGTTTAAAATGCACAAATCATCATCATCTTTCTTGCTTACTGTCCTTGGTCTAATGGCACTATTGAAGTCAGTAATCGTCATATTTTGCATGTATTTCGTTTTTTAATTTCTGAATTTCGCCTTGACTTGGTTGATTGGCATATTCTTGTTCCTCTGATCCGATTTGCTTTGAACCATTCTACTGCACCTGATCGACCTGCTGCTGTTACCCAGTTTATGGGTCTACCTCCTCTCCGCTTGATGCCGTCTCCAATTCTCGAACGAAAGCTGTTGTTCCTGTACCGTAGATGCATATTCAATTATAAGAGCTTGTATCTGACTTGCAAGCATCGCTTCTTCAATGGCATAAAGATGTTGATGAAACTCGGTCGTCACGACGTACTGCTGCTAATCGACGTCGTAAGGCAGTCCTGCCCAGCTTTTCTATCGGTGACTATGTTTTGGTTTCGAATGCATTAAAAGTTGATCGAAATAAGTTACATGTTCGTTGGGTTGGACCTTTTCAAATCGTGTCCGTCAAATCTGATCATGTTTCACTGTTCGAGATTTATTGTCTGCGTGATTTTTTGATTGTCATTGTTCTCGTCTTCGTCTTTATTCTGATTCTGAATTAAATGTTACCGAGGAGACTTTTAAACTATTTGCTCATGATGGTTATGGCTTTGAGATTAATGTTCTTTTTAATTCTCAAACTAATGATTGGGAATTTTCATCTCGTGGTCTGGTATTGAATCTGCATAGAATACCTGGGAGCCGCTTTCGCAACTTTTGAAGGACTGTCCCGTCTTCATCAAGCGCCATCTCCGGCATGCAAAATTCTGTCCCCCTGAGTTACACTCTCTGCTCGACGTCAGACCTCATCGATTGTGTCCTGTCCGACACTGGATCAAGACTTTAAACTGCCTCCTTCGATCCCCTCACCTCTATCTCCGACTCACCTCTATCTTCGCCTCACCCCTGTCTCCATCTCACCTCTATCTCCGTCTCACCTCTATCTCCGCCGCACCTCTATCTCCGTCTCACATCTTTTTTCGTCTCACCCCAACAAAATGAAAATAACATAACAAAATAATAAAAAAGAAAAATTTACTACAACAAAAATATACCTATATCAAAACCACTGTCATCATTATTCATTCCTTCTCCCTACCACCTCTCCTTGCCTTTCTTATTTACATCCTACTATTCTCTCTCCTGCTCTGTTCCTGAAGTGTTCTTTCCTGTTCGTGGTGCTTGTGCTCATGCTGTCCCAACTTGGCGACCCTGGATCTATGCCATCTTCTTTTTCCTTCCTGCTCCAGTTCTAACTCGGTCTCGCCCAAATGAAGTGGGCGATGTGACGCGAAGTTTTTATTTTTACTTTTAATTGTTTATTCTGCTACTGATATTGGTTTCCCCCTTACCTCTCCGCGGACACCGCAACCGCTTCTCTTTCTAATAATACAGCGAGAGTTCGTTGTCTCTGTCTCAACAAGAGTCTATCTCGTCTCTCTTTCATCTCTCATTGTAATTGGTCTTCCGACCCCCTGGTCGCCTTATATAGTTTCTCACGATTCTATCGATCACATCCTAAGCACTGACGCCAATCTGGACGTTCAGGTCAGTCTTCCGTTTTTTTTCTGGCTTTATACAAGTTTCATATGAAACGCACCGTTAGGGGATACACTTGTTGGCTGAATGGCCCCTCCAGGTCTGTGTGGCATTGCTGCTTGTTCTTTCATGAGATATACGTCTTAAACTGATTGTTCTCGTGTATAGGTCGGGGCGGTCTGGGTTCTTGCTGGCGATGTTGGCTTCGAATCGGTACATTTTTCACTATCGGCTAGTGTGGATGCTGACACTTTCTGAAATTCTCTCTCTTCTCAGTTTAATAGCGCTCTAAAAGTTTAGTTTTTCAATATTTATAAAAGCAGTTGGCTGCTTTTAAGAATGCTTTTTCTGTTCATTTTCTTCGGTCTTGTCACAGGTGGACGAGTTTGATTTCACATTTCGGGGGCCAGACTAGCATTGCTTTTTGTTCAACCTATAGTTTGTGATGCCTGTGATGATTGATTTCGTGTATAGTTCGGGCGTCCGGAGTTTTCGTGCCAGTGATGGCATCGAATCAAAGGTACTCTCTAAATGTTTTTATCTTCTAGGGTGGATGTTGCCCAATATTGAGATTGTTTCTCTCTTTCAGTTTAATAATGTTTTTAAACGTTTTCTGCAACGCTTAAATCAGTAGGTTGCTTTTACATATGCTTTTGTCTCTCTATTTCAAAGGATTTCGTCACTGATGGTTCGCACGATCTCTCCTTTTCGCTTGCAGGGCCTTCTGAGCCCATCTATCATTGCTGTTTGTTTATGCTACAGATTGCATACTTTGTGCTGACAACTCTCGTATATTGATCTGGGCGTCCCAAGTTTTCGTGGCGGTTATGGTGTCGAATCAAAAGTATTCCCAAATTCGTTTGAAAATTTTTTGGGTGGATGATGCCCAATTTTGAAATTTTCTCTTCTCAGTTTATTAATGCTTATAAATGTTGTCTTCAACTTGTAAATCTGTTGGTTGCTTTTACAAATGCTTTTGTCTTTTTATTTTTCTGGGTCTCGTCACTGATGTGGCGCTCGATTTCTCCTTTTCGCTGGCAGGGCCTTCTGGTTTCATCTAACATTGCTGTTTGTTTATTTTAAAGTTTGCATACCATGTACTGATTGTTCCCAGGTATAGCTCGAGGCGGCCCGGGTTTTCGTGGCAGTGATCACATCGAATCAAAGGGGTATGTTAATGTAGTCTAGGTTTCCCGTAGTCCGTTCGGAATCGAACGGACGTTTGTTGCTAGTCCGAATCTTTTGCTCGTGCGCAGCTTGGTGTTTGGGCGGCGTTGTACGACGATGTTTTTTGTTAGCACGAAGGGTCCCCGTAGCATTACCGAAGCGTCGTACCTCGCTCGATCACCGACCCGCTAACGCGGGTACCCTGGTGATGGGCTCACAGTTGTCACCCTCAGCGAAGCCACCACTTACATCGCTCGATTACCTCGCTCGATCTCCGACCCGTTGACGCTGGTACCCCGGTGATGGGCTCACAGTTGTCACCCCCAACGAAGCCACGGCCCACTCGTAAATCTCCATAAAATTTGATGAATTTTCATTGTTCACACAGCATGTCCCAAGTTGGCAGAAACCGCTCGCAAAAAACGGGACTTTTTCAGTGATTTTTGAGCGAGAAACGTGATTGCACTCTCGATCGCTATAGCAGTCCGTTCGAGGCGTACTGGTCCGTGGCCGCCCGAGCGCGGTCCGTCCTCGGGTCGCATGTCGAAGGATTCGGCGTCTGCTGGTTCGTCCTGGAACAAAGCACACGTCTGTGGTGATGATGATTACAATACCGTGCTTGTTTTTCTTTTTTTGTGTTTCGGTTGATAAGGACAAGGAGGTTAATCTTCGAAAGATGCGCGCGGACCACTGCGGCTGGGTTATCAATCCAGCCCCGGTGCGTGCCAGATTTCTACTGACTAAACCACCCCCTTTGTTTGGGTCGACGGGGAACGAACGACCCTGCAACTTACAGGTTGCGGAACTGGCGGACAATGTCCGGGTAAACGACATTTCGGGCATGGAACTGGCGCCGGCTGCAATCGAATGGAGCAAGGACATGGAGATTCTACGGACTGCCGACACGGGAAAGCGCCACGCAGAGCCGGCAATGCGAGAAGACTTGGTCTTTTATGCAGATTCCAACCAAGGCTCTGCCCCTGCGCCTTGTTGATGGTCATGGCGAAGGCCGGCTTGATTGGGAATTGGCGGCGGCGGAACGCGATCGGGAACTGGGTGGGCGATGGTTTTAAACCCATTCGGGACAGGAAAACGGATTCTCCAGACCGTGTGCCGGTGACGATGCGGCATCGCAGGACGGTATCGCGCACAGTCTCGATGATCAGTCTGGTTGCAGAGTCCGGCGTCCGGGTCGATATTGCGGATGAAAATCACGGACATGCACACCGGAACTGCGCTTGTCTGCCCTGACATGCCTTTTCCTACGACATTCTGCCAAACGCAGCGGAAATATGCGTTTTGGATTGAAAACTGCAAAAAACATGCTTTTTGCCAAAAGTGCGCTTCGGAACCAGGATCAGCAATGTGAGACCATCCGCAAAAGTCTGCGTCTCTATCTTATTCTAACTGCGCTTTCATGCGAAATACAGATGCAATTTCTTGCAACGCAACATTTTTTATTTTAACTCCTTGTCAGTTCGAATCGCTCTTCTAACCATTCTTGTCATATAATTTCTCTCTCCAACCGATCACTTCCTAAACGTTGACTCCGACCTGGACGTTCAGGTCGTTCTTCAGGAGTGTTTTCAGTCTTTGTACCCGTTTTATATCAAAAACACATCGTTAGGACTTGTTGGCTGAGTGGCGCCCCCTGGTCTGTCTGACATTGCTGTTTGCTCTTTCATCAGTCATTACGTACGCCTCAGACTGATAATTCTCTGTATTATAGGTCGGGGCGGTCCGAGTTACTTGCAGACGATATTGGCTTCAGATCGGTAACAGTTTTCAGCAATCTTATCCGTTAGTTTGGATGCTGCCCATTTTCGAAATTCTATCTCATCTCAGTTTATTAATGTTTTTATAAGTTTTCGAAATTTATACAAACAGTTGGTTGCTTTAAAGAATGGGTTTTCTGAACCTTTTCTTCGGTCTTTTCTCTGATGGGACGCAGATGATTCCATCTTTATGCTTGAAGGGCTTTCTGGGCCAGTATGGCATGACTGTTTGTTTGATCTGTAGTTTATATACACTGTGCTGATTGTTTTCGTGTACAGTTCTTGGTGGCCCGAGCTTTCGTGGCGATAATGGCGTCGAAACGAAGGTAACCTGTATATTTTTTTCGGCTAGGTGGATACTGCCCATTTTCGAAGTTTGATCTTTTCTCAGTTTATTAATGTTTTTATAAGTTTTTTGAGTTTATTCAAACAGTTGGCTGCTTTTATGAATGCTTTTTCTGTACATGTTTTTCGGTCTCGCAGCTGATGGGACTCATATGATTGTAAATCCGTTTTCCTTGAAGTGCTTTTTGGGCCAGTATAGCACGACTGATTGTTCACTCTGCAGTTTGTATACAATGTACTGACTATTTTCGTGTATGGATCGGGGTGGCTCGAGCTTTTTTGGCGATAATGGTGCCGAAACGAAGGTAATCTGTAATCTGTAAATCTTTATCGGCAAGGCTGGTGCTGCCCATTTTTGAATTTTATCTGTTTTCAGTTCATTAATGCTTTTAAAGTTTTTCTGCATTTATTAAAGCAGTTGGCTGCTCATATGAATCTCTGATTGGATGTCTATGATTTCACATAGCTGGTTGCTTTTAGGAATGATTGTTTCTTTCGATTTTTTCGGTCTCGCCGCTGATGGGACGCCTATGTTTCTCCTTTCCGCTTGCAGGGCCTTCTGGGCCCATCTAACATAGTTTTTTGTTTGCACTATAGTTTGTATACCCTTCGCTGATCTTTCTCGTGTGTAGATTGGGGCGGATCGAGTGTTCGAGGCTGAAATAACATTGAATCGAAGGTATTCTAATTCTATTTTGTCGGCTAGGGTGGATGCTGCCCTTTTTAGTAATTTCTGTCTTTCAATTTATTATTGCTTTTGAAGATTTTCTGTATGTTTAAGAATTGTTAATTGCTTCTATGAATGCGTTTTCCTTTCTATATTTTTGGCTCTCCTCGCTGATGGGAAGCACGAGATCTCATTTTCACCTGCAGGGCCTTCTTGACACTTCTAACATTTCTGCTAGTTTATTCTATTGTTTCTATACACTGCACTGATTGCTCTCGCGTATAGATCATGGCGGTTCGTGTTTTGAAAACGATATTGGGGTCGAATTGAAGGTAAACTTGGTAATTTTATTCGGTTAGAATGGATGCTGCCCATTTGGAAATTTTCTCACTTCTCAGTGTATTGATGCTTTTTAAGGTGTTCTGCAATTGTTAGAATAGTTGGCTGTTTTTACGAATGCTCTTATCGTTCTATTTTTGGGTCGCTGATTGGACGCACGGTTTCTCCTTTTCGCTTGCAGGGCAGGGCGTTCCGGGCCCTTATATCATTTCAATTCGTTTATTTATATATTCTATAGATCTTTACCCTGTGCTAGCTGATTGTTCTCGTGCTAACGCTGTGGCCGCTCGCGTTTTCATAGCGATGTAATTATCGAATCGATGGTAAACTTGCAAGATTTTTTCAGCAAGTGTGGATGCTGACCATTTATCAAATTTTCTCCCTTCTTAGTTTATTCATGCATTTAATTTCTTCCAACGTTTTTATTGCTTTCAATGGTCGTTGCTCTGCTCCCTTTGCACGGGTCGTTGCTGTTTGAACTGAACGTGCCCGAGCTGTTGCTCGTGGTGCTGAAGTTGCTGAACCTGCTGGAGCGGATGGCAATCTATACTGCTATTCTTTTTTGTGCTGATGCAGCTGGTGCGGCCAGATGCTGTACTGGTACAGCTGCTTGCTTTCGGTGCTTCGTTCTAACTAACGTAATAAACTCGAAAAGTAATCTCTGTTTAATATAATTACAATTAATGCCCTATCCTAAAAGCGAATTAGTTTTCATGCAGAAATCTGCAATGCTCCGCGAATATCTGCGAACAGAACCTGCGATCCCACGCAATTCCATGTGCAAAATTCTGCGTGAACTTGCAAAATGGCCGTGAAAATTCGCAGGTCCAAAAACGTTGGGAAACGCAGGTCCACGCAGTTCCGGTGATGCCCGGCTTGACTCGAAGACGGTGTAGAGGCATGCCGCCCGGGTTCGCCTGGTGCACGACTTCGATTCCAACTGCGGCTCCATTTTCGTTGGCGTCATCGGCGTCAATAGCATCGACAGAAATCAGCTCGTGGACGTCACCGGGCAGCAGCTCGAGACAGCCCTGGTTGATCTCGTCGGCCAATGCGTTGGTTGTGGTGAGAATGTAGCGTGAGGGCAAGTTGAACTGCGTGTCGTCGAATCGAAGCACCATGACCGGGTAGACCGCATCGATCAGGGAGCGGATATCGGTGGAGAACGGCGCACTGTTTGCCAGGCAGTGCGACATGGGCAGCTGAAGAGTGATATGATGCCTGAATCGACCATTGGGAGAGTCATCGAAGTCAGGCGCCACGCCATCTCCAACTTGCGGCTGCCTGCTGGAGAACTCGACTTGATCTCGGACGTCGTCACCTTGGTCAGCTGCCATCTGGACTCGCATGTTGACCGTCAGCCGTAAAATGCGGACCGAGGCCCAGAGATGTGACGAAACGATGCAGGCGTTCACAAGGCCGGACGCGCCCCCACGGGAACCGCGGGCAGAATCTGTCGCGGATCGCCACCCAGATGATGACTTAGCCACCGAATGGAATGTACGGACAGCGGCAGAGTTCGCGATATAAACGGTCAACGGCTTCGAAACAATGCCGATGCTCCAATCAAACTCTCGTCCCACACAGTCCGCGCCGATCTTCGAATCGATTCGGCCAACTCTGAGTCCAAGGGCAGGCCACAGACGCTTTCGCTGTCCAGGTTGTGGACCGGAACACCGAACGTAGAATGAGCGGTTCGACCGACGCGCAGCAGGAGGGCCGAGATTCCCGACGATGAGCAGGCAATGGCGGTTCCGCCATTGGATCGGACGGCATCAATGATCCCGTTGATGGTGAACGTCTTCCCGGTCCCCGCCGGGCCCATCAAGAAGAAGAGCTGCGGACGCCGACCAGTAACAGCCGCCATGATCTCGCTGAAGGCAACATGCTGGTCAGCATTTATAGCGTCGAGCACAGAATCCGCATCGCGAGCGTCAGAGTGGGCGTCATGTGCGGGCAGGTCGTCGATGTCGAGGTCATGGGCGTCGGAAGAGAGGTGGGGCAGCATCCATCAGTCGGGGCAACGATGGGAACTCTTCAAGACCCGATCCCATTGAACTGAGCATGGCCGACAGCATGCGGAGCGCGGCGGCCTCTGATTGACCATGATGACGTCGACGAAGGTCTTCCGTGAGGGCGGGCAGAAAAGTAGTCCAGAGTGTTGCGGGATTGGCGGGGCTACAGTGGACCAGGATCTGGGCGAAGAGACGGCGCATTTGGCCGGTCATCTTGAGCGTCGATGCTTCTCGCAGGCATCGCTTCCATTCACCGTCGTGTTCCAGCAGACCGCGCGCAATGCACGCTTCCTTGAATGGAGGGCAGGGTCGCTGTTCAAACGTACAAACATCAATGTATGAGCAAGGACCGCGTACGTCTGTCAGCAACAGCCGCAGATGAAAGCGTTCTTCGCTGCGGGGATTCACGAACGAAAGCCGAGCGATAGCCGGGGCGTGCTGCCTGCGTGTCCGTGATTGCCAAACGCACGACTGGCGATTGAATGAGTATGTTGCGGGAACATCTTGGTACAGCAGATGTCGGGCGGCTTCATTCTCCCGACACAGGTTGAAGAACGCTGTCAAAGTGGTGTTGGGCGGACCCTTCTCCACGATTCGGCGTTGTCAGGGTCAAAGAGCACATGCTGCTGTCCCTCCAGATGGACCCCAAGTCGTAAGACATTGGGTGCGTGCCAGCGCATTAAAAATCCTAGGTCAAAGAACGTGTCAGTTTCATTATCCACAAACTGATCCGCAACATCACTGACCGAGCAACGATACGCGGCTTCAAGCTGTGTTACCCACCGACCGTTGGCATAGTCGTCGATCTCGTTGACAACCGGATGCTCATCTGCGGAGTCGCTGGTAGCGTCGGGTTCCGAGCGCGCTCGGATTGTGGCCTGGTTTTGAGCGTCGAACCGCCCGCCGACCTCAATGGCAAACGTTGCTCAGTCGTGACCCATGTGCACGTACTTAAATAGGTACTTCACGCTGCCGATCGAGAAACAGCATTCGACATTGACGTGAGTATCCTCAATGAGTGAGGTCGTCGGGCTGTACGGGACCACGTTCCGATTGGTCAAGACCATTCCGGGACGTACGTCGAACGATCGTCCATCATCTCGGCGTCGGTACCTATTTCCACTGAATTCCAAGCAAAATGACATGCAGGTGAAAAGCAACGGACAGGGAAAACGCTGAATCACGAAATTCCGTCGTATCTACAAACTGCTTCGGATACCTATAAGTTGAAAGCGATCAGTGCGCGCAATATGATATTTTGGCTTTACCCTTATCTACAATCAGCATCGCCGTCGAGACATCGAGTTGAGCACCGGTGCAACATTGTCCGCGTGATCGTATCGTACAGCTCCGGGTTCAGGGTTCGATAGGGCAGCTCCGAACACTTCAGAGCGTCAATATCCTCCGGAGTCCGAAGCTTGTCGTCGGTATGCAGCCACAATATCAAGTATGGCCAATGCCCTTTCTTGAGCCCATTGTTACTCATTTGGGAGATTCTAAATATTGGTTCAAGTTAGATGCTTTTAAGGGCTTTTGGCTTATGACGTTAGCAGAAGAATGTCAAGTGATGTTCTCTTTTATGACAGATAGAACGGTTTTCATCTCCGAAAAGATCTATTCAAGGAACTTTGAATTCAACTATTCAATCTTAATCCAGGATGCATGAAGTATTCAAGGATTTGATATTTGACATGCTAATTTTTTGGATTGATGATTTGCTGTGTCTACTCTACGATAGAGACGAAAGAGACATCAAAGACAATGTTAAAGAGAAAGAAGAATTAAGATTGTTGTATTACTTAGAGACTGGTTCAAGTAAAAAACGCGGTACCGCAATTTATTAAACGAGCCAGTCAGATTTCGACACCTTCAATTCCGTGGCGCTATATTTTAATGGACCCTCTGGGGGTCCATTTCTCAGAAAACGCGGCATTTCTTGGCCAATTATGAATCTATTGCATCACGAATTGGCGGTTTTGATGGGCGTTTTGTTGCTGCTCTTTACTTCTTTGAAGAACTGACAGTAGGTGTCGAATATCACAGCCATAAAACTTTAAATCATTTCGTTGCTCCATCGAACATTGCTCTTGGTTTGCAGACAAATGTGGAAGTATCGGTCAGCTTAGCTGGAGCAGTTGATGCTGACATTGGCACTCCAAACTGCCTTCCCAGAGAAGCCAAGATGTCTGCAGAGAAAGAGCGCAGCCTCCGGAAATAGCGGAAAATAGCGGTGCCGCAATTTTTCCGCTATTTCCGGAGGCTGCTACTTTTTCACTGGAATATTTATTCCCGCAATTTTTTTCCGCAATTATTTACTTGAACCAGTCTCTTACACGGATTATTTTACGTGCGAACACCAAGTGGTGGTCGCAAGAAGACAAAAATAGCAGAGAAACGACAAAAATAGTGGAGGAACCATGCGTAAACGCCACTTCACCCTCTCGAGGTCTTTTAAAATAGGAAAAAATATCATGTAAAACACGTGCTGCGGTAGGAAAGGTAGCCTTGAGTAACAGGGGATATCTTTCTATAGATATTTTGCATCTTCCCAGGAATCTTCAACTTCAGTGAAACCACGCCATCGGACTACTAACTGCCAATGACGACGTTCGAGTTTTTGCATCCAAAATATCTTCAACTTCGTAAATAGCGGATTCTGCAGCAACATGTTGAAGCTCAGATGTGAGGTTAAGCGAGCTATCAGAATAAATTTGGAAACGCTGTGAATGAACGTCAAGTTGATGATGGGAAATCAAATTTTCAATTCGGAAAACGAAATCGGAAATGCATTCGACGACACTAGCAGGACCCTGCCACTTATTTCGTGAGTTTTTGACGAGATTTAAATGGCGTATAGTAAAAGACGTAACCTACAGAGAACCGAGGTTGCGGAGACCGGCGCTTTCGGTTAGCACGCTCGTGAGATTGTCGCCGAACGTCAGTAACCTCACGATGCATATCACGCATGGAGAGTTGCAAATCAGAAATTCGAGCATCGAGCTCATCCTTCGACAAGGGGACTGTTATGAAGTTTCGAGTGACAGGGGACCAGATTGCATCTAATCCTGATCGGACTCCGTGGTGGTATACATTATATACCACAGCGATTTTTTGAGCGTAATTCGAAAAATATTGGGTTTACGGAGAAATTCTCTGACAACAGAATGAAGAACAGGAAATTTCCTATCGAGGTATACCAAAAGTCGCACAAAAATGTGTTTAGGTTTGCTATTAGAATCTCTGTTGATAATGACCATTTTCGTTTAATTTACCCCACGCACATTTGTATGCGGCGGTATATAATATATACAACCGCTGGAGAGAACAATTCATGAAGAGTCCATTTTGGTCGTAGAAGCATACCCCAATCAACCAATTCATCCCCAGCCAAGTCATCATTGAAGAAAGAGTCCAGGTCAGCAATTACGTCAGAATCAGCCAACATAGTTTAGTAATTAGAGGCACCTTTGCAATGAATGCAGTTAAATTGGCCATGGCTAAAATATCTCAAAAAAAATATTGGTGCAAAAATTCAGTGTCATCAGTTTATTAGATTAGGCGTTATGATTGTTCAACATCAGGCTTTTTGCCACGTGGCGGTATATATTCTATGCCGCCGGGGGGTTCGGTGATTTTTGGAAGATTGCGTTGCGGTATATAATATATCCCGCCGCTCGATCAGAGCTAAAGGTGAGCTGGGATGAGACCCAGTATGTAACGTAATTGGAGCGTTGACAGAATCCGGAGATATAGCGTTATTTAAAGCAAAGCGAACAAGAGGAGGCCATTGCTGGCGAGTGAGACGTAATTCAGAGCATCACGATCGGAAACCATTCAGAATTTAACGATTGCAATTTTCTATAGAAGCATGCGTCCACGGGGCAATTAACTTAATGAAATAGGTGGTTAGAATGAAGCAGAATAGACAGTTCAGAAATAACTTGGTTAAGAAAACGTGAGCCTTGATCAGAAATTCAGGTAAGAACAACACCATGACAACTGAAGTACAGTAGTAAGGAGTCGGCGGTATGTGCAGCATAGGGAACTGAATCAGGAAAGAGATCGCATAACCCGGAGAAGCGATCTCGAACAATGAGAACGTATTCAAGGCCTGAGTCCGAAAATTCAAGCGTCAGATAATCAAAATGTATTATATCATTAGGTTTTCGGAGACAACTTGAGAACCAAAAGGGCGAGGAATTGATTCACCACTGCGAGAGGATATACAATGTAGGCATTGCTTAACAAAGGCGGAAACATCATCACGAATGCCTTTCCAGTATAATCGAGCAAGAACAGATGATAAAGAGCGATCACCACGGTGTACAGCAGTACCGCAATGAGCGACGATAGAAATGGGTAAAATAAGAGCAGAATCTTCTTCATGTACCAGAACGATTTCACCTTGGAAAAAAACGCCACATTCTTTTGAGAAAGTCTGAGATTCGACAACAAACCGATTGGACATCAGGATCGTAAAATTTTTGCTGAGATTCGATGACAGTTTCAAATGTTGGAAATTAGAAATCATGGGATTCCATAGGAGAAATTTGTCCAGATGGAATGGCGGAAACACGACAAGCACTGAGCACGATTTGTACTTCAAGGAGCCGCCCAGCGTGTTGGCATATCGGCCCACACATTACGTTCACCTGGAATATGTTCAATGGTGTAATAAAAGGAAGAAAGCTTGAGACTCCAACGATGTACTTAAGCGGAATGCTAGAAGCCGATGGATCAAAGATGAGTACCAATTCCTATGATCGTTGAAGATGTGGAAGGGCTGTTCACCAATCAACAAGTAATCGAATCTGGAAATCGCAACGATGATAGGAAAAGATTCTTTCTCTGGTATTGACCAGCGTGACGAAGCTCACTGAAAAGTTCGGCTATCGAATGCTAAAGGCAGATGTAACTGCTCAGAGATAGGCTTCAATATATCAGATGCCGGAGCTTGTGTAACCATAATAGAACAGAGACCACCAAATGAGTGGGTAAACAAACATTTCTCTAAATCGGGGAGAGGATTTGAAAGCTCAACAACATGATTCAAAGCTTCGATGATAGTTAGGAAATATGATTCAGTTTCAGAAGTCCAAAGCGAAATTGGAAGCGGAACACGTTTTGCGGACTTTTTGAGCGCTCAGAAGAGCCTTGAAGAAGCGACTTTAGAAGCGAACGAAGTGGAACAACTTTCTGAGCGAATAGAGGAATATGGAGAGCTAACAACTGGCAAGCGCACAGGAACTGCTTAAAGTCACCAGCGTTATGTGGATGAGGGAAGTTAGATACTGGTTCAAGTAGAAAAATTGCGGGAATAAAAATTCCAGTGAAAAAGTAGCAGTCTCCGGAAATGGCGGCACCGCTATTTCGTGATAGCGGGGCCTCCATTTCCGGAGGCTGTGCGCTGTTTCTCTGCTGCCGTCTTGGCGTCATGGGTAGGCAGTTTTGAGCGACCATTTTGTCACCATCTGTTCCAGCTGAACCGGCGGAAACTTCCACACCTGTCTGCAGCACTCCTGCTACCAAGCGCCGTGGGAGGAAGCCGAAATCCCAAACCGGGAGCAGTATCCGTTGGAATAACGAAATGATCGAAAGTTTAATGACTGCAAGATTCAAAACCTACGGTCAGTTCTTCAGAGAAGTTAAGAACAGCCATAAACTCTCGGAGGGGTGGTCAAAAGTCGCATACGAGGTTTGCAAAGTGACCAATCAAATTGTCAATGGCGAAATATGCCGTCAGCAATTCGGACGATTGCAGACAAAATGGCGAGACCACAAGCCTGAAGGAAAAGAATCTGTTCGAACGGGTAACCAGGATCCCGGCAATAACGTAAAGGACGACACGTTTGCCACCATTTAGCCGTTTTTTTGAAAAAGCCGGGCTGTGGCTCTAACTTGGGCCAGGCCACTGATGATCATGATTCGACGCCGGAAGCTGCTGACAGCGATTCATCCTCTGACAGTGAAATCGAAATGCAACCGAAACCCATGAAACTGTTCAAGCCAGACCTGCCAAAAAGCCGCTGACTTCGGCTGAAGGAATAGCAATGCTAGGGCAGTCGTTTGATGGAGTTGGAATCAAAGTTGCTGAGGGACTTAGATCGATAGCATCGTCATTAGGCTCTAGGACCTCTGGCAATGACGACATCATGAAGTTCCTTGACAAAAATCGTGAGGAACGAAGAAAATGCGAGAAACATTGGATCGTGTTGCTTCGATTCAGGAAGCGACGTTGCAGTTTATGCCGAGATTCATGTCTAATCAGTAAAGATGGCTGGTTATGATTTCCAGAGATAATCTCGGATAGAGTCCCGCTTGCGTTTTGCAACCTCCCCTGGTATTGCTTGTGCTTCTTCGCCATCTCCTCCTGCGTTGCGTTGCGTCGGATGTCATCATCGTCACGTTCCTCATCGTCATTTAGATGAATGAAGATATTGTGCAAGATGAAGCAGGCTCGAATCACTCGCGACGTCTGCTTCACTGCAACCTTTTCCGGTCTGTTGTTGCTATTCCCGTTGTTAAGATTGCCTTCCTGATTGAGAACGGATTTGAAAATGCGAAATCGGTTCTTCAATCTTCCAAGGGTAATTTCAACAGGCATCCTGGTTTGAGAATGCAGATGATTATAGATTTTTCCTTTCTGGTCATACCATCGTGTATCTCGTATGGAATCATACAGTGGGCAAAGAACTGATAACCCGCATCTGCAACAATCATCTTGTCATTCGGAAGCTTCTGCGTAATCGTCTGTCCGAATTCCGATCGGTTATAGACACCTCTATCGTTTTCAGATCCCGGCCGCAAGCAATAATCTCGATTTCTCATCTGGTAATCAACAACAATCTGCGCGTTGATAGCAGGATAACCCTTTCTGCAGTACCACCCTTCATAATCTGCAGGTCGTTCAATCGCGATAAGGGAGCCATCAACAGCTAGGCATGTGTCGGGAAATCCACAAATTGCTTCGAAACCTTTCGACAGATCCTCCCATTCATCGAGCGCTTCAGGCAAGCGAATAAATTTACGCCCCAGACACTTAATGAAAACGCGGATAACTTGATCAATGTACCGAACTGCTGACGCTTTGCTCAAACCAAAAACTCCAGCAGAGTAAACAACAGATTATGAATGCGTTAAGTAATGCAGACGAACTGCGACACGATCACGATGGAAGAACCGAGCGTTATGACTGATCACAGAGTTGACTGCATCCCAAGCGGTTGTAATGTATACCTGTTGAGTTTCTGCTCCGGGAAGCGGCTACTATTTAGAGCGATGTGAGCTAAACACAATCAATAACAGAATGAATGTATTATATAAGGAAGTCAGCGTCTTATAGATGCCCCAATTAGGACCTGCTTCATATACCTAGAAACTCCGTGGCTGATTTTACATGTACAGTGGCTGCTGCCCTCGGCACTGTACTGCCAGAGGAGAGGAAGTGCATGTCGGAGTTTTCCATCTGCACTGGAGGGCTTGATGTCTCCTGACTGACGGTTAATGTAGGGATACTAGTCGAGCGGCAGCACATATCGTAGATGAGATTGGCTTCCTGCTCAAGAATCCCACAATTTTATCAAAAGACGACTTGTTACACTGATTCCGAAACCATCATTCGTCGAACCATACGTTTGCATCGGCTATGGGAAATTGTGAGTCGCGAATCGACCATCCAACCGATGCAGGCCGTCTGGACGAGCGGCCATCCCAAGAAATATCAGACGCCGCCAGGACAGCCGTAGTGAGACAGCTGGTCAATGTAATTTGGACAGCAGCGCCCAAAGCGCCGATCAAAGCCGCCACTTCGTGGTCAGATAGGTTCATGATTGGCGAAGAAACGCCGATAATTATGAGAAATGGACCCTCTGAGTGTCCATTAAATAATAGCGCAAAAATAGCGCCACGGGATTTCGGGGGTCGAAATCTGATTGGCTCGATTGAAAAATAGCGGTACCGCGTTTTTTACTTGAACCAGTCTCATACAAAGAGCAAGAATACGATCTGGATCATTTGAAACACCGGTTTGACAATATATCAGGCCACACCAGCGAACAGAGGTACAGTAGAAAGTACCGCGAGCTGCATTTAGCTTCAGACCGTATTGACGACAAAACGGAAAGATCTTCTCCAGGAAGGACTGCAGAAATAAATCGTCCGGGCAATGAAGCAGTAAGTCATCAACCCAAATCAATAACTGCTCGAGAGATAATGAAGGACGAAATATAGAGTCCATTGAACTCTGAAATGCAAAAACGGAATTTAGATTACCTTGTGGGAGACGCAAAGGTGTGAATATACCTAAAGACGTTATCATCGACTGACTATCTTGTGCCAGAACCACTGAAAAGCATCCAGATTACAGAAGCATTTGGAGAAAGTAAGCACCAACTGTCAGTAAATAAGGCATAGGGTAGACGAGGCGTTTTGTTACGGCATTTGGAACGAGTAAATCGCAGACCGAACCAAACGATGTAGATGGTAAACTAGACTTCGCAACACCGAATGCTGGAGAGGCCCAACAAGAAGAAGCGTTCAGATATCCATAGTCGAAATCAATCAACATTTGAAAATGCTGGGAAAAAAACTTGCGATGGAGGGGTGGGTACCGTCAAAAAGGACAGAGCTTCGGTTCAGCATTAGCTAGAAGTGCAATGGATACTGGACGAACTTTAACTGGTGGATCTGGTCTCAACTTCAAATGAAATATATCGACACAATCACGAACTAGACGACGTAAGCCATCAATAAAGTTTTGAGAAGCGTGATCAGAAGCTTTGTCAACAGCACATTCAAGAGTAGACATGACCTCAGAGTGATCGTCGAGACAAAATTCGACAAAATCAGATTCATCATCGGCCACAATGCTTGTTTTCGCGGAGGGAGTTCTGTCAGTAAATTCAGAATGTTGACTAGAAGCGATATCACATAATTGTTTTTCAACATCAATGCCAAGACAGAGTAACAGCGGACGACCTACGAGGGCATCCGGCATGGGCTTATCGGCGACATGGTCGCGATGGCGGCGGACAATAACCGGGCCAGCGATAGCACGAATATGAGTATCGAGAAGAGTGGTAAATGTTACAGTAAGGGTTGAGCCATCAGCAAGTGTGAAAGAAAAATCAGGAGGTTCAATTTCAGGATTGGCTGACAGTAAATGTTCCCAGGCATTAATACCCATGATAGTAACATCGGCGCCATCATCAACTGCAGAGGTGAAATTTGTTGGGCACCATTAACTTCAACAATTACACGCGAAATACGAGAGATCGGTTTCGAGAACAAAGCCGTCGGAGAAAAATCTAAGGCAATAGCCCTACATAAAGACTGCTCAACAAGAAGAGGATCCACAGCAAACTCAGGCTGCGTTTCGGAAATTGAGGAACCTGAAAATGATAATTGGGATCTGGCAATGAAGGAACGAAATCAGCAAGTATCGAGGTTATGGGTAAATGGATGAAGATTCTGATGACGTAAAAGCGCTATCTTCTCCATCCGCATAATTCAAGTTCCAAACTTCCGACGGAGAAGTTGCCCCAGCACTTCCGTCGTCTGTCAATTCAATCCAATTACGCCTCATGCAATCACTTCTTCATTCTTACTCAATTGTGAACTTGTGCTATTCCTAACTATATTCTACTTCTAACCAGCCACCGCCTAATAGATTAAGAGTCCTACTCTGCTCCAAAAAGACGCCAAACACGAAGTGGAAGGCCAAGCAACAACCTTGACGAACAGCAAGCAAAGGTGGACAGAATGAGAAGCCGGCCCAGCCGCGCTCAAAGTCAAACTCTGAACCGGAACCCAAATCAGATTAATGTTCATTATCTGACTGAAGAAGTCGATCTCTCGAAACACTACTCAGGGCTGAAACTCATCCCGCAATTTAATGGTTCGAACTGGGAAGAGTTCAAGAGAAAGCGGGAAATGCAGTTTACGATCATGGGCCTGGAGAGTTTCCTTGATCATACCCCAAGACCAACGAATATGATCGAAGTCCGCAACGACAAACTCGCGTCCGCGCAAATATGCCTCTGACTTACTCAATCACAGTATAAGCAAGTATCTACATGCAGAACTACATGCGAAATTAGGAATAAGTTACGGCACGTTTATGAACAATCAGCGGAATCAAAAGCATCATCCCTGTTTAATCAATCTATTCATCTCCAGAAAAAGCCTTCTGAGACGATGAAGTCATATTTGGACAAGATCACAGGACTATATAATGATCTTCAAGTATACGATATCAGTATCGGCGAACTCGCGTTGTGCACAAAAACGCTGGATGGCCTACCTGAGACCTACCTGCAAATCAAAGCCGCAGCAAGAGCATCTCAAGGAATGACGATGACGAGGTTGACGAACCTTACTATCTGGTGAGCGTGACTAGAAACTCGACGCAAAACTACCTGCACATCAAGATGAGATCAAAAACCTGAACACAGAATGAAGGCGTTACAAACGCAGTTCAAAAGGATGAACAGAAGCGGAAACCGAAAATATTGCACAAGGTGTAAAACAGCACGCACAAAACTGCTGAATGTTGGTTCCGCAAGGACCAGAAAGACAAAAAAATCAAAAGTTAAAATTAATGCTGCAAATAACTCTGATTCAAATGAGCAAGAGAACGACACTGAGGTTTTTACAGGATTTCATACACAAGGTGGCCAACAAGCACAAAAATCCTACCTTATTGACGGCGGTGCCAACTTCAATATGACGAATGACAGATCGATCCTACAGAACTACCGCAAGACGGAGAACACGATCGAAATCACAAGCAGCAACCGAGGGAAAGTACAAGAATACGGAGCTGGAACACTCATTATCAACAGTAACCATCCGCTTCACATCCACAATGTCCTTTTCGTGCCTAAATTATCAAAGACACTCTTAGCCACAAAATCGTTTACTGAGCAAGGACTCACCATTCTTATAGGTAAAGAACGGCAGATCTTCGACCAAACTGGGAGAATTATCATCACGGCACAGCATCATAATGGTCTGCATTACATTCATAATGGAGTGAATAGCGAAACGAACATGAGCATCGACCTGGAACTGGCCCACCGAAGGCTCGGACATGCGTCGGACGAACGTCTAAATCAATTATTATCAGCAACGGACGGAATCAAAATCACCAACAAAGAGAAACCGTTCTGCGACAGCAGCGCCCAAGGCAAAACCAGGCGCCAGCCATTTCTGGTGGAAAGGAAAACAAAGGCAATCCGCCCATTCGAAATAGTATCTTCCGACATCAAAGGACCACTTCTGGTGCCTATCAAAGAAGGGTTTCGGGATTACATTTCATTCAACTGTTTATATTTAACATGGACTCAGATAAAATTGCTGAAAACAAAAAGTGCCGAAGAAGTACTGAACGCAATCAAATGGTACATCACGAACTCACAAGCTGAAACAAGCCAGCGAGTACCCACCGTACATTACGCCGTCTACACGCAGGACAAGCTACCGACTAGGAGGATCAAATGGAAAACACCGTACGAGCTATGTCATGGCAGGAAAACTGAAGTCAATCATCTGAGACCGTTCGGATGTATTACATACGCTCACGTGGATTCATCACTGCGGACATCTCTACAGCCGGCATCGAGAAAATGCATATTTCTCGGATACGCGCCCAACCAAAAAGACAATATTGTACCAGATATTCAGAGTAACATCACTTTTGCGCGAGGAAACGTTACCTTTAACGAACAAGAAATGAACAACCAGATTATCCGGGAGTCAACAATCAACGAAGATCCAGACCCGCTAGCAGTAATCGAAGAATATGGATATGATCTACAAGGACATTATTCATCAGAACAGCTACCAAGAGCTTATCAAGAATCGCAAAGAAGAACTGATGCAAACAAATGGCATAAAACAGCCCTTGAAGAACTACAAGCTCATAAAGAAAACGCAACGTAGATATTAGTAAAAATTCCACCACGAATGAAACCAATTAAAACAAGATGGGTATTCACCAAGAAACAACTTCAAAATGGCCAAGAAAAATACAAAGCTCGACTTGTAGCAAAAGGTTTTTCCCAAAAATACGGAATTGATTACCAAGAAACGTACTCATCTGTGCTCGCCCAAACATCTCTTCGAATACTGATCAGCATCGCAGTGAACAAAGACTGGAAAATTTACCAAAAAGACTCCACAACCGCTTATTTAAACGCACCCCCCTCCTAACTCCAATTTTTGTCGAACAACCTGAAGGCTTCATTAAGCAGATGAGCCATAAAGACAAAGTATGTTCGCTTAACAAAGCCTTATATGGACTCAAGCAGGCAGGGAGAGCATGGCAACACTCATTATTCTCTCTCATTAAATATCAAGGATACAAGCAATCAATGAAAGAGCCCTGTATATGGTATAAGCATCAAGAAAAGAAATTGACGCTCATCGGAACTTACATTGACGACCTGATCATCACCAGTGACGATTATTCTGAAATTCAAAAATTAACATCAACTCTAGGCAAGACATTCAAGATGAAAGACCTTGGAGAACTAGATGAATTCTTAGGAATCAAAATGTTAAGAACCCAAAGAGGAAAAACTTTAACCCAAGACAAGTACACTAAGGCAGTCGTGAACACGTTTGGACAAGACCAAAGCAAACCGACCCCTACACCGATGGCGGCGACATACGACCCAGGATATGGTCCCAGCCACGATGCCGAAGACGTCCGACGCGGACGAGATCTGACGACAACGACCGACGACGAGGCGACCGAGAAGAAGTACCCAATAAGAGGCGATCGGATGCTTAATGTATATGGCTAACGCAACCCGCCCAGATATTCCGTATGAGGTAAATTGCGTGAGCCGCTACGTTACCGCGCCAACAAAAACTTTATGGAGAGCAGTCCAGAAAATCAACAAGTATTTGAACACTAACTACTGCAGGAATCGGACTTCACTTTACCAAAGGATCCACTCCGATTGAAGGATACGCTGACAGTGATTTTGCAGGCGATTGTCATGACCCCAAATCGACAACTGGTTTGGATTTACAAAATCGGCAACAGCACCGTATCCTGGAAAAGTGCGAAACAAAAAGCCGTAACCTTATCTACTAGGGAGGCGGAATACATGGCCGCCTCTGATGCTGTAAAGGAGGCAATCTGGCTGCAAGATCAATTATTGGAACTACAAATTATTCAAAACAAAACTTCTATCCTACAACAAGATAAAGGGCGATCTTTTTACAGAACAATAATTGCAACAATATCAAGAACAAAGCACATCGACATCAAATATCACTTCATTCGGGAAAAAGTAAAAGAGGGCCGTATCAAAGTCATGTACTGTCCGACTGACAGGATGATCGCTGACATATTTACAAAACCGTTGTGCGAACAAAAATTCAAAATTCAAAGAATCAAGATATTAAATGAAACAGTTGCAGACTATGCCTCAGACAACATAGCGAAGGGGCGTGATAACTTGAAAGCGCTATCTTCTCCGTTCGCATAATTCAAGTTCCAAACTTCCGACAGAAGTTGCCCCACCACTTCCGTAGTCTATCAATTCAATCCAATTACACCTAATACAATCACTTCTTCATTCTTACTCAATTGTGAACTTCTGCTATTAATTAGGTGGAGTCAACTCTACAGGCTCGTCTTGAGTCAATCAATCTCGACTCTGTTTGTACTGACAAATAAAAGACACTTTCGATTCTGTTTCTAACTTAGAACATCTTTAGTTTATCTCAAGCATCTTAGTTTAGTTTCAGTCAGCGTTTCCTACAAGTTCTGCTCAACTTCAGATTCTACTTGGTTATCGGCTCAGAAATGCCACATCCAACACTGTCCCTTTCAGATATTCAGGAACTCCAAAATAATTATCAACAGCAAGTTGAAGCCATGCCTGCGCAGATCGAGCAGCTCCAACATCAACTTCTGCACAATCAGCAGCAAACGACTCTAACCCACCTGCAGCTCAATCCTTAGAACCAAATGTTCGTCTTCCAGACCCATTCGATGGAGATCGTCGCAAACTGCATGGGTTTCTGAATCAGCTTAGACTTATTTGGAAGTTTCAGCCGCAACGTTATGCAGCAGATTCTGTAACAGTAGCCCTCTTGGGACCTTTATTAAAAGGGGCCGCTCTTCAATGGTTCTCTCCTCTACTTTAATCTAATGATGTTCGACTCAACGATGCAAACGTTGTTATACAATTGTTAGACGAAGCCTTTGGTGGCCCGGATCGCATTACTACGGCGCCTCGAAGAATAGAAACCCTTCAGCAAGGCCGTCGACCAGCCAGTGCCTATGCTTCTGAATTTCGTCTCATTGCTGCAGATTTAGATTGGAATGACGCAGCCAAAATGTATTGGTTTCGTCGTGGGCTGAACAACGAGGTGAAACGATTTTTATTATCGAAGTCGAAATCGACTACTTTAGAAACTGCTATTAATGATGAGATTGAATGCGACAACCGTATCTTTGAACTTCGTTCGTTTGGCGATCGAACCGCCTTATTTACAAATGCCGGGAGTCCGGCGACATCTAATCCACCGTCTGATCCAATGGTACTAGATGCAGCATTTTTCACGTAATCACAGCCCAGAGGGCCATTATCGTCTGATGAAAGTCAACATCGTATAGATAACGGCTTATGTCTTTACTGTGGTGAAGATGGACACATCGCAGTTAAATGCCCGAAACTCGCTAACAGAACTTCGGGAAACGGCCCTCGGCGGGGATGAAATTGTCGGTCTCCACGCCTGCTCCTTATAAAGGATATTTCACGTTTCATAATTCCGACTCAACTCCTAATTATTTTATCACCAGCGTCAAATCTAATACTAACTGCAGTCCCGTTATATTAAGAGCTTTAGTTGATACAGGATCGTTCACAAATTGTGCGGACCACGAAACTATGTTAGCTCTCAACATTCCGATTGTTGACAAGCTATCTGCGCTGAAGGCTGAAACAATAGATGGGACGAAATTAACAATCTCGCAAGCAACATTACCTTTGACTGCTGTTGTTGCTGATCATACTTATCTTACATCATTCAATATCATCAACTCCCCACATTTTCCTGTAATTCTTGGAATTCCATGGTTAAGAAAGCACAGACCAAGTTTCAATTGGGATAATATGACTATCAGACAAACATTTTTATCCCAAACTTTACATTGTTAGTTAGCAGACCTTTTTTCCAAAACCCGGTTTCATCCCATTGGGTTTTTCGGGGGCGGTTTTACTGGTGCTACTACAATTGTAGATAACACAAATTTCTGCCTTCTTCAACCATAAAATTGTTTTGGAGGAAGGTAGTGTATGGGGGCTGCGACCCCTGTGATAATATTGACTGGTGATGGACGTGATCAGACTGAACGGTAAAGAAGTATCCTGGAGATTCATCATATTATATAGAATATGTATTTTTAAATGAGAAATAATCTTAATTCGATTACTGGGACAAACCACACAGAGCAAGTAATTTCATGATTGTTGACATGAAATATGCTGCCTGGTCAGAAACAAAAATTTTCGAGCTTCCAAAGTGAGAACGCCATTGCAGTAATGAATCTACTGTGGCATCACCATTGGGAATAATAACAGGTTTCAATAAAACCAAACCCGAAAAATCGTCTCTGATCACAAAAATCCATTGATAGTTTACCGAGCTCTTTAATTTAGGAGCTATATATAGGTAATCAAAATGTAAAACCTCATTTGGCTTTGTGCCATGGCAAGCTGCTCCCAAGGGCCGAGGAATCCAATTTCCTTTCCTAGTTGGAAGACAGTGTAGGCAAGAAGTGCAGACATGCTTAACATCCTGCTCCATTCCAATCCAATACACCCACTTTTGTAACAGAGATAATGTATTTTTTGTAGATAAATGGCCACAATGACATCCAGCATGTGCTATGATGCATAGGCGACAGATCAGATTCGTACTCTGCACTGGTATAATGACTCTTTGATGTGTGTCAACCATAAGTCCATCTGAGTTTTTAGCAAAACTGTCATGGAAAGGTGGAGACTCTGCTCCTGCATTATCTCAGATAGGTCTGGCCAGACTAAATTTTTACAAGGTTGCACACGAGTAAACGTGGGTATTATTGTGACTGGATCGACAACAGGGTCGTCCCCTGATGTTTTTAATCGACTAACGTGGATGGTTGGGCTATCATTAGGAAGCCCTGCCCCCCAACGTGAAAGTAAATCAGCCCAAATATTGTTTTTACCTGGGATATGGTGGATTATATAATTAAATTCACGTAACTCAATACCCCAGCGAATCAATCTTTCAGCTGATTGCTTTGTACATCGCATGGGATTATACATGGCGATAAGATTCTTATGGTCCGAAAATAAATGGAATGGCTGTTGCATATGTAATAAATATGTCAGCTTTTTTAGTATCTCTTATAGCAAAAGCTTCTTTATCCACTGTGGCCCAATTTAATTCAGAGCCATTAAATCGATGTCCGACAAAGCCTAACGGTTGATGATGCTGCTCTGAAATTGGGCAGTCAAGATCTTCAGGTGGAATCTGCGTCACAAGACCTGAACTTGCATAATA
>RBZT01000101.1:0-19746 GCA_003693705.1 Polymyxa betae
CAAGCTGCGGTATTTCTACAGGTCCGCGATCCGTTTCGCTTCAGAGGGGCGGTTGAAGGTGACTTTAAAGCAGTCTTTTCGTTTTTTGAGTTCGATTCGTTCGACAGGTTTTTCAGGTCCGTCGAATGCGCCGAGGAAGATATTTGTGGGAAGTGCTTTAACGCTGAGTGGTAGTTTGCGGATGATGAACTGACGGTCATTGTCAGATACGGCTTTCGGGTGGGGGATAACATTGTCTGGTTTTCCCAGTTTCGTAGCAGCAGCTTTAAGCAGTTTGTATTGGCCTGATAGTGGTGATAGTTAGTAACGTGCAGGTGTGTTGCGTTTATATTGGTACCTGGGTGGAATCGGCTCACTTCAATGCCGTCTTGCCAAGTAGCTTCCAGATTTCCAATGTCGATTGAATTGAAAAGGAACGGGGCATGTTCTGCATATTGCGAGATTAGCGTATATGCGTTTTCTACCAATCCATCGTTGTTCTTTTCCCCTTTATGATAGCGCTCGTATTAGTTGTTTTCATCTCGTTTAATTTTAGGCGGTGGGATGTAGCTTCACTAACGTTTGCAGTGTTCTGGGCGCACGCTTGTTGAAGTTGTTTTTGTTGCTGGTTTTAGAGGATAGTGTCTGTTTTTTTGGCTGTGGTGTATGTTCCGAACTGTCAGTACGTTCGCGTCGTTTACCCTCAGCTGTTGTGTTCTTATCTAAGTCTCTATTCCACCGTTTGTTAAACATTGATAAGGGACAAGACAGTTGATCCAAATGGCGAAGCTCACACATTAGATAACTATATATCGATAAATAACGGCGTAGAATCGTCTTTGCTTTCTTCATGGATATTATGCAGATTAAAATGATCTCCGGTGTCGGTGGGCTTCCGGATTGGACATCGACAATCGCATTCCTATGGCGCTGTGGGTGTAGGCGAAGTAAAATCAGAGCCGCCCATTTTGGTGCGTAAAACATGGGGCTCACATCGGAGAACGGGGAGAAGTTTGCCCAGACCCGAGAGCATCGGTAGGCGCTACTACTGCTTAGATCGTAAGAGGGAGTTTGAGAGGGGAATCGCACACGTAACAGGGTCGATTGCTTATTGCATGTCAGCCATTGTCAGCTCTCGTATTCCGTAATATTCGACCGCCAATATAGTGGGTCGAACACGCAGTTAAGACTGCGACCGGACGAAGATGAGGCAGCGTCGAGAAAAATTGCAAGAAAAACTTTTCAATACTTATCAAAGCGCCCATTTTACCTTGCTACGAGACCCAAATGCGATTGAAAGACTTCTATTGCAACTATTCGACATTCTGCAGATTGTGTCGTTACATGACAGAGCATCACGATTCAATAGGCGGTGCAATAGATAGGTCGGAATCCCGGTACCGTCGAGCAAATGTTCAGAACAGATGCTGCTGTTGTTCCTTTACACAGCAACCATCACCTATTGAATCTTGATACTCTGTCATGTGACAGCACAAAATGCAGGAATGTCGATTAGCTGGAAAGGAAATCTCTCAAATCGATTTGGACTCGTAGCAAGGTAAAAAGCGCGCTTTGAAACGTTGTGAGCAAATAGATGATCTCTTGTATTTGGTTCTTTCGATTTTGTTTTACTATTTCTGTCTTCACCAAGAAACTAACGATGCTCACTCAAAATGGTCACAGAAAAGCGATCTTCGAAGAAGGTTGCGAAAGCGTCGTTTGGTCAACTCATCTTTGATCATCCGCTTAATACGATTGCGCCGCTTTTTCTTCACATCCGGATTCTGGTCGACGGCCTCTGTCAGAGTCACCCCGTTCGCAGCTTCCTCATTCCAGTCGAGTACGACGCAGTCCCGCACCAGCACGTCCACGACGTCGACCATTCCCAGCCAGCACGCCCCATGCAGGGCATAGTACGCCCCGGACTCCAGAAGTGCCCAATAGAACGGGTACTGTCTGAGCAGGCACAGAGCGGCCACGCCTTTGGCGGCAATGACCTTATTCATAAAATCGCGGGCTTTCGGGACGTACACGACCGGAATGAAATCGCGGGCGTTGAGCAGATCGCGGACCAATTTTAAGCAGCGACTTGTACGACCGTGCAAGAACAGACGCAGGGCGTTTAATCCGTAGAACCCGCCCTCGTCTTCATCCTTCTTGAGCCACGGATAAAGACGGATCAAATCTTCGGCGGTTGGTTGACAAATGTTTTCAAAAGTCCAGAAGTCGAATTGCGCCATATTCCGCTGCATGTTACAGACAAAGTCCGGATCCAACAACCACTCCTTCACCTCCGGATTTAGTGCAACTAACGACACCAAATCATATATCCGGAAATATTTTCGACCATGACCGTGGTCCTATGATCCAAAGGGCGGAGACTGCCGACCGGAGCCAGCTGGGACAAACCCCCCTTGAGGTCGTTACGACCTTTTCAGAATGCCGCCACGGAGAACGCCAAATCCGCCACAACTCCGAGCTCAAACACGTTAATAAGAATTTCAAACACCTCTATGGCTTGATTATCATCATCCAGGCGCAGGACATCATCAATGAGACGGCGAGCGCGCGTATGGTCGTACACGATCCGGGTCAGCTCGGTCCGCATGAACGGGTTGAAAGCGGCACGGGACGCGGCCCGCTTCAGGACGGCGTACAGGTTCTCTGGGTCCGCCTGCGGATTAAACAGGACGTTTTGGACCGAGAGTGGGTCCAGAAACCATGTCTAGAGGCCGCGCGAGTGAAGGCATAGGTCGGCCATCGCCGCCCGGTCCCCAGTCCCGTATACGATGCGGGCCAGTACGTCCACGGGCTGGTCCGGGGTGTCACCCTGCGTGGCTTGGGCCGCCCAGCAGACGGTGATATGAAGGAGGAGAATGGACAGAGAGAGCAACATGATTGAGAGAGACAGAGAATAGACAATGGGGCTGGCGTAGTCCGTGGCGACAATGACGGAGCAGTGGATGAGACGTTGCCCGTGATTCGGGTTTGTTGACGCGTCATGATAAACAGTGAAGATTATCGTTTGCGCGGTTGTCAGGTTCGGAGTTCGAGTCTCAACGATGTGATTCTTTTTTGCTATGGATTGAATTCCTGACGTCCAAATATTCTTCCCGAAATTCCGTTCAAATTTGCGCCGGCGAAGCCCCAAAAGAAGCTCCAACGCAGTTTGAATTATCCATCGCAGTTTTAGTTTTTGCTTTCGGCGATTATGACAGTTTAGAGTTAATTCTCGTTGCCTTGGTGATGTCGTATAAGATGGCTCCAAAATGCTGGTTGCTTCCTGCTGCTCTCCCTCAGTAGTGCATGAATCAAATCAGAGCTTGTGCAATAGAATGGCTCGGTTGACTTCAAATAGGATGCCGTGGAAGTCTTGTTGTTCATCTATTGCTCGTATCTGTATCATATTCTCTATCAGTTTTGAAACGATCCTGTTACGTTACATTGGTTGCATCCAACTGCGAGGCCGCGCACATTTCTGCAACCATCTGACGGAGGGATCCCAATCGTCGAACAGCAGGCTGTGCCCTTCCTGTCTGAATGGCTGGAATTGTTTTCTAAGATTGGAATGAGCAATAACGCACAGGTTATGTCATGCGTGATTGAACCTTTTTCACACTTGCATGCAGAGTTTTCCCCAAAACATTTTCTGTTTTCTGACATAATTCAGTGCTGAAAATTGAGAAGAGGTACGGATCGGAACTGCCTCCGGAGCGGGCTGGGCCTCAGCCTGAGCGACGGAATGTCTCGAGATCTGACGAGATCCTCGTCTAGCCGCCGATCCTGATCCTGCACCTTTTGCCATAATAAAGCTACTCAGCTCACAACGAGACAGCGTGCTTAAATCAGAATAGAACTATAATTAGTAAAACAAACGAGACAGGTCGGTCCAACTTGACCATGACCATCAACAACATAAAGCGCGTGGATGTGAACGAGTGCGCAGGGGCCGCACACTCTCGACCCTAAACCCTAACCAGTCACAGGGAGCTCCTCCCTTTAACAAAAATAACACCTTTCTGGGGAAATATGGCTCAGTAACCAACAATTATACCCGGCCAGTACGACCACGGTAACTTTACAGGGATACCCAGCTGTCATGCATTTTCATCTCTATGTGCATGAGAGTATATTTGATACAGTGAAGGGTTAATCTAGTTGGCAGATTAATTTCTGGTTGGATCGTATCCTTCTTCGAATCGGTTAATTACATTGAAGAGTTTGATCTCAAAAGCGTTCTGGGCAAAATCGTCCAGCTGGTTGCTGCGGAGTGCGGCTCAATATCCACGGCCAGTATTCCTGAGGATGTTCTCAGTACTCCTGAAATATACCTACGAAAGTGAGGTCGATGAAATTTTTTCCGGGACTATTTGCACAATAATGCTGGGTGGTAGGGTAGGGCATCCAGCGTTTCCAAGATTATTGCAACAAAAAATATTCGGTCACACCCAGATCTCCCCAAGATATTACTCTTTCTCGGACTCCCTAGAGATCTGTCGAAATCGAACTGCAGAGTTTTTTTGCCTTTCGTGACTGGCGCGGACGTTGCCTGGAAATGCAAATCCCAAACCTGGTCCAGGCTGAACGTTTCGACGTGATCACCTCCATCATGGAATGTGACAACTTCAGATTTGGGTCCAGTTCGTGTTCGTCGATCCACAACATCATACTGAAGCTGAACAACACCGAGGGGCAGCACGACCTCTTACCCGCTCTGCTGCAGACGCCGTTTATTGTTTTCGATGGTTCCAGCTCTGCGTAATATCTTGAAAAAAGCTGTGATGCTCTATACTATATTTTGGCTCTTTTCTGATAAATTCCTCCTTGTTACTAATCTGACTTCTGTGCCCAAAGGCAAGCGGCTGCCGTAGAAACCCCAGCAGGCCTGGGAGCTGGGAGTCCAGGTGTATGGGATGAGGACAACAAAGGGTTAGGGAAACATGGCCTCCACATGGGACGCAGCATTGATCATTGGCGGGCGATGTGACCAACCTATTTCCTGAAGCTCGAACAGAACGATAGTATGCAGCAGACGGTCCTGGCTGAGCTCGGGTCGAAACGACAGCAGCTACCAAAAGAGGCGGCCGTCTCGTCGGGCATGATGCACTACGACGAAGAGTCTGAAGACCAGCCATCGACTCATCAAGATCCTGAACTGGTTCATTCTTACAAGACAGCCAGAACCCGTATGATCTTGTCTCTGATGACGATGAATAGTCACAATTTATTCAATAAATCTTTTTATTTTTTGTTTCAAAAAAATGCTCAACAGCATGGTTGCTATCCACTCTTCCTTATAATCAGAATTTATGGCTTGATTGTACGTGCTTGGCTGATCAATTGATAGTGAGTTCTGATCCATCATGAAACAGGTTCCTACGTAACCATATTCTTGGGCGAACGTAATAACGCGGGTGCAGATTTGCGGTTTGAACGTTGTGGCGCTGATCGAACGTCAGATTGAAAAGATCGGGTGTGATTTTCTTCGTGATCTGCCACTTCGTAAAGAGTGTGAAGTGATGGCAGTATTAACGTGAACTTCGTCATCGCTCAGCTTTATCATGATCTCCTGCAGCATGAGAGTTACATATTGAGACGGTTTGTCGCTGGGAGCAGCTGCCGGGAAAAAATACTTCTGGATCTATCTATGCATTCAGCAAACATATCCTCAAGTCCTCCACAGTTGAATCTCAGCATTTTATTACTAACCTCAAACTTGAACCTCAATGGACCGCAAACCATTAGATAATGAAAGTACATGTGTAAAGGGTCCAGGATCCAGTCATTGATGCTGTAAGCCAAAGGGGGAATCCCCGGTATGCATGGATGTTTTTTCCGCCAAAATTGTGAATAAATGAGACCAGTTATCAATACATTGAACAATTTTTCACCTGCATTCAAACAATGTTCTTAACGAAAAATGTAGCATGATAGTACGATAAATCACAGTAAAAGTGGATAAAAAGATCGTCAAACCATCAAATCCAGAAAACAAAGCAACGAGAATCAACGTAGAAAAGAAAACATTGATTTAGAAAGATATGATGCCTTGGTTACAAAATTCTACAAAAGAATGCATACCTGAAGCGCGGTCAATGGATGGAGACTGCAGATTGAACGTATCCTGACAAATGTCGCTTGTCAGGAGGCGCGACCCCGACCCGCCCTAATGTTACCAAAGTGTAGTTTGGCGATAGTTTGCAGAAGTAAGACTGCATGCACAATAATACAGTCACTTTGGAGAACCGAACTGAGAATAGCTCTCTCAGTTCGGTTAACGCCGTATTTGAATCAACTTCTTCGTCTCGTTTCGTTGTAGTTTTAGTTCCTCGTCGTCGTCTTCCTGTCGTTCTTCCTGTTCTTCGTTCTTCGCTCTCCTCTTATTATTCTTCTACCTCTTCTTAGACTTCTACTTATTTCCTAATTATATATTCTATATATTCTATAGTTTATTCGTTATAGAGTTGGTTCTTGACATCGCTGGCACGCCCACCTTTAACTGTTTGAAGTCCGATCAGCGTTGCGCTCTCAATTTCTCAGAAAAGAATTGCGTTCCGGACAATCTCGCGAGCGTCTTCCACTGACACAGGAGGCGCATTACTAGAAAGAGGTAGCCCTTCCTCTTGACGCTATTGATTGTTCAGCTTTGCAGCCTTGCTCAAGCAATTGGAAAAAAGTTGCCAAGTGTAGAGTGCAGCTGAGCTGAATGCGAAGCAAATTTAATCTCCGAAAAAAACGTCCGTATTGATAACAAATACGCCTTTGAGGCTTTAGTGCTAAAAGCGATAGTCGTAAGGAGAAAGATTTTGAACATAGAGCAGTAACACATACTGGCTGTCTTGAGATTTTGCTCCTTTACAGGCCAATGCTTGAATTGCCCCTAAAGCTGAACGCCGCTCTCTTAAGTCATGTGTTGAAAAAGCACGGATGATGACTCACTTTCCTGGCACGGTCCTGAGAAAACGGAGTGTGATGCTCGTGCCTGATAGAATTATATAATCAGCCTAGCAGAAATTGACAAATGTCTTCAGTGACACGTTTACCTAAAACAAGCAACGACGACTTGTTCTGAGAAGTTCTTCATTATATTGACCGATTGCCCCTTGGAAGCATGGCTCATCGATTTTGTTTCAGTACCATTTGCCATGTTTGTTGATAATACAGATCTTCATAAACGTTTTGTCAATCTGACTACGACGGCTAATTCTACTACTACGTACGCTTAGCATAATGACGACATCAAGAAATGATCATAATTCTAGAATGCAAGGCGTGAATCCGTCGCAGTCCACTTCGAGCCAGAAGGGCTTTGGTTCTTGATCGATAGTAATCTCGTCTATCGTAGACACAATTTGACTGAGCCTCAATATAGAAATGTTTAAAAACAAAACCGCATTAGAGTTACATACCCAGTATACGTAGAAGCGAGTAACGAATTGGAATGAGCACGCGCGGTACCAAATTGTGCTGTTAAGATTCTTTTTTAAACAGATGGATCGAGATTATGCTGTCAGCATTGGCCTTAGATCGTGGCCGGGCGAATCCCGCTGTTATTCATTTCAGTAAATTGGAGCAAGCAGTCAGAAAATATTGCTTACCGCTCGCTTTGTACCCGATTTCATATTCCGGGGTTTGTCGCTAGAATCGTGGCCGGGCAAGTCCAGCTGGCACATCTTTTAGTGAGCAGTCCTGGCCAGATCTTGGCACAGAGATTACCGCTCGCTTCAATAGCGACGATCGATGTCATAATCGTGCGCGCAACTTATCGCTGGCGCAACCACTAACGCAGCTCCAGCCACTGACTGACTGCTTTTCCCTACCATCGATAATACACAGTAGACGTTGCAGCTGCCGAACCGGGGATAGCCCAGTTCGGTTAACGCATGTTCTGGACCTAAATCTTGTTTGCTCTCGTATTCGGTTCTAATTCCTCTCCTTCGGTAGTCTTTCGTGTAGACTCCCTCTACGTCCTGCTTCGATCTTCTACGCTTGCGATGTCAAAGTCTCACATATTCCCCATTATCTTATTCTTGTTTATTCGTTTATATTCTTGGCTCATGACAATCGACGCTGCATTGTTCTGTCTATTCTAATAATACTAAAGAAATCCGCAAATACACATCCAGTTTTAAAGGCAGTCAACAGTCACAGTAATAGAAAGTGGGTGTAGAGCTTATCTTCCGAATTTTCATGAATTTGGATCTGAATAAACACTTTTAATATGATGTCTTCGTCTGAGCTCAATATCTGAGACGAATTGTGATTCTAGCGAAGACTTGTGGGATGGGCTCTGTTTTCTCTATCGTTCTGCGATTGCTGCGCTGGATGCTGTTGAGACGGAAGTGGGCACGGCTGGATCTCAGCAATCTGTCAACCAAAACGAGGGCGTTCGTGATATGCATGGAACTCTGATAAGAACACCTTCGATCTTCAAGAACATTACTAACTTCACTGTTGAGAGTTTGAAGATCTCTCCAGCGTCGCCTGCCCAGTTATAGCTCTGACAGCGAGATCTACAGGGAGCTAACAAGAGGAACTGGTGGCCCTCCAAAGCTGAGCCCTACACAGCGGCTCATGAATTTCTTGCTATTTTTCAAGCATGTTAATTCATGCAACTTCGATGCGTTCCAATGGAAATGGGCTAGGAGCTCAGTTTGCGACGACGCGATTTTTGTCGCCCGATGTGTTTTACAGGCTTGCGGAAATGAAATCTGTTGGCCTGGACCTTCTGAAAGCGAGGCTGTAGGACATACTATTCCACATTTGCCAGGGTGCATTGGATTCATTGGTGGTACATTATGACGAATTCGGCGACCATACGACGATCCCGAGGAAAGGCGGTGGTTTAACGGTCGAAAGAAATTATACTGCTTCATGAAAACTGTTGTCGTAGATCACAATGGACTTTTCATCTACATGGACCCCGGATATCCAGGCTCTTTTCATGATGTGGACATCCTGAGAGAGTCGAGTCTAGGCAGGAACTGGAGGAACTACTTCACTCGAACCGATGATTATCACGAGTATCTTCTAGGAGGTCCCGGCTATTTAGGTAAACTCGTGACTGCAGCGTAGACACAACAATAATACATCGTTTAGGCCAGGATATGTACATCATGCGTCGAATCCACGGCAGAGAAATGACAAACGTCGAAATGCCTGGTGCTGTCAATGCATTTAACAAAATGCATGCTGGGATACGCATTGCAGTTGAGTGGGGGATTGGCGGTTTGAAACGGAAATGGAAGCGGTTGATGATGAAGGGGTTTGATTCATCGAAGCCCAAGTTTCCTGACATTTTCGCGGCAGCTGCTATTCTTACGAATTTCCTTTATAGACGCCGCCGAATATTCCGAGTAAAAGTATAGGCAAATGGGAATCCTGGAGTCGAATGGGGATTTCATTACTAACTGCCATCAGGCGTTTTAATTTATATATACAACATTGCATAGGGTAGGGTTAGAGATTAAGCAATTCCAATGCCTTCTTTCTCATGTCATCTTCCGATATCTATTACGGCATTCATGAACAATCTCTCTCCATGGCCAGAGCCCAATATCGAATAAAGCAGACTTCACAGCGAAAAACGACGCAATCTCCATCCTACAGTGGAGCGCACAAACACTAACACACAATTTTGAAAGCATATTTTAAGTTAGAAAGCTCTAGCTGGACGTTTTTACGCTTCAAGTGCTCCTCCAAGCAGTTGCTGAAGATTTGAAGTCTTCAGAAAGCTGCGAGGCAGTTTTGGAATTCCTCTGCAGTTGGGACGGGGTCTTGACACTACCTACTTTTGCTTTGTCGTCCGATCCGCTGTTGACGCTGTTACCAGCAGACGGCGGCTCACTAACCGCGTTGATTATTGCCTCGCGCTTTGCAAGCATAACCTTCGAAACATAGCTTGTTCGTCAGCTTTAGTCGTTTCATCACCTCCCAGTTTTGCAGAGCCGCTTTTCCATTTCCTTCATTCGAAGTGCCCGTTTTCAATTCATCAAGTGATTCGCGAACGCGTCGCTGAAGGTTTTTCTGATCGAAGTCGGCGCATTCAGGAAAGGATTCGGTTAATTCCTCAAACGTCTGAGCATCGTTTAAGATTCAGCAGTTGCGAGTACGAAGTAAACATACCTTCTTCCACACGGCACCTGGGATCAGCTGCGTCGTTTTCTTCCTCACTTTGCTGTATTCAGAAAAATGACAATGGTAGGATGTCACTAGTTTCTTGAGATGATTGGGATCGATTTTCGCAATCGATTTTCGCTTGCGATCTTTCATTGGCGACCAATTGGATCTGCTTCTTCACAACCTGGGGAGGCATCTGCTCCTACGTCGGGGACGATTACTGAGAAATCTGGGGTGGTTTCCATTAAAATATTCAGCAGCAAATCAGTCGAGAATAAAGCAGAAGTGAAACAGGGTTTAGAACAGACAATACGTCCAGTTTTATTAGATATTCCAGTTTCACATCCAGTTTCTTGTGACCGAAAGCTCACTGGGAGGCTCAGCGGAATCCTAAATTCTCTTTGACCCAAACTGGCTGTGACTAGATCCAGTTTGAGCCAATTTACAGATAGCTTTACTAATATAGATCATATTCCCCGTTAGCCTTCTTTTCAGTCTACGGAAACAGGCTGCGCTTCAGTCGACGGATGCGCAACCTCCTTTACGTCACAAATCTCTCTATGTCGTCTATCCCTTTCGCTCCTCTATTCTGATGACTCTATCTATCTCGCTCCCTTTCGCACCCTTCCTTCGACACCTCTGCTGTACATTATCCGGTTACAGTGAAGGGCAGAAATAAACAGAAACTGGAGACGGATCCGATCCTTGTGTGAACTCTCAGGAATACAATAGAATCTTCTTGGTTTTGTTGCGAATACAAGTGTCTCTATATTCTTTAGCAAACTCATCTTTTGTAAAAGTTTGAAGATTATGTACAAGATAACCCAAAAATATGAGAATTTAAGTACGCTTGGGCAGCTTCATGCAACTCCAGAAACGAAGAATACAATCCAGAAAAGGCAGACTGTGGTGTTATTACTCTTGAGGTATTTTGGTTAACTGCTGTGATTGTCTATAGAGGCCTCATCGGAATTGTGGTTCCTCATGTATTAGAATGGCTCTGATGATTTCACGATCTGGGACACTAAGGTTGTCAAATCTGTCTTCTGGCGTTGGAGAATGCTGGTCAACAGGGGAAGGAGATTGTGCCCCGCTGAAAGCTGCGGTCTCTTTGGAAAAGAAAGGGAAATCTTCAACTTGGGAATCGACTTGCGGCCGGTTGATCCAGTTCCGCACTAGGTTCCACATTGGCAAAAAAATCACGATGCTTACAGACAGAATCCATGCGTAGAGGAGATAAAGAGAAAAATCTATTCGTAGAGGAGAGACAGAGAACCTAACAGACAGAATCTATTCGTAGAGGAGAGACAGGACTCTAACAGACAGAATCTATTCGTAGATGAGAGAAAGAGAAAACAGAAGGGATAGAGAATTCAGAGACGGAAAGGAGGTTGCGCTTCCGTCGACTGAAGCGCAGCCTGTTTTCCTTCGACTGAAAATAGAATTTACCGATTTTGATTAACTCTGTACATGCTTAGAGATGGTTTCCGTGAAATTTTTATCCGAGTTGAGCCCGCAATCCATCAGTCTGTGGATTAATCGTCCCGGATTCCGCGATCGATTCTCCTATCACTCCAATCCGATTCTTTCTCATGGACGCGTTCCGGTTATGCATCGGCGTCGTCGTCGTACTGGTCCTGCCCGGGCTCTGCGCCCGTTTGGATGAACTGCAGGTGCCCCTGGTTCAGGGGGCGGCCACGATGCCCCGTGCCGTGAGCGCCGCGGATCGAGCCGCGGCCGCACTGTTACCGGACAGATTGGAGATGCTGGTCCAGCACGCCCTGATCTCGGAGACGTTCTGCGATCTGGTTCGTGATCGGCTGCAGGCGGCGATCCGCAGAGTGATCGTCGAGCCGCTCTTCGACCCGATGCGATTCGACATGGAGGTGACGTCGACATTGCGGCTCATGCTACGGGATCCGGACTCTGAAGACGAAGGCGATGGATCCGGTCTCGTACGCCGATTGAAACGATTGACATCGTCCTTGGCCCGAAGTCCGAAACCACGGATTCCGTACCTGATCGAGACGCTTAAATCCGAACTGACCGAATCCAGGATCCTCTATCTGGCCGAAGTATTGTCCGCGTTAGCGAGATCTGCGGACTGGAAATTGGTGCAGAAATCCGTCGAGTTCTTCATCACGGAATGCGATTGCCACGCACTCTGTAATTATATGATGGGATACCTGTTAGGTCCGGGATCCGAGCTCGACGGCCTCTCGGACCAGCTCCAATCCCTCATCGTTCATGTTCTTGGTCCGCACTATGACGCGTCAATACTCCGTCCGGTCCACTCCATCCTGTCTCGTCTCCGGCCGTCGCGAAACCCGATCTCGTCGTACTGGAACAATCACAAGATCCTGGACAAGTGCGGTCGTGCGCTTCCGGAACCGCTCCGGCAGTATCTCTCCCGCTACAACCAGTACGACCTGCGCGATCACATCACGAAACGCCACCTCGATCAAGTCCGTAACGATCCCGATCTGCTGTCGTCGCTCTATCAGGTCGGAGTTTGTCTCAAGATGGATCTCGTCCTGCGCATTCCGGATCTGTCCGTGCGCGAATTCCGACATATGGCTCCCCGCCTGTTACGGGCCTCGTTCGAGGAACTGTTCCCGCAGCTGGTCCATGCGGGTCGGTACGACCTCGTCGCGGAGCTGTTCCGCCACCGCGGCATGGTCCGCGGCAACTTTCGTATCATGCAGCCTCTGTCGGCGTACCTGTCGTGTTTGGTGGCCATTAAATGTGGCCGTGGCGATATCCTCGATGGGCTGCTCGCCATTCCGCTCATCACGGCCCAAATCCGGCGCTACCTTCCCGCAATCCGCCTACAAGATCCCCGTTTATTGGTTCATAATCGGGAATCGCTCGACATGCTCTTCCGGCTGTTACAGAGCCGGTACGACCAACTCCGTGACGGATTCGCCCAGCTCCCGGAGATGCCGTTGGATCGCGACGATGTCGTACTGGACCACGACGCGTTGCTTGCGGTCCTGGACGAGCCCCACCCGCGCCCAGCTGATCTGTGAGTTGCGGATGCAAACCCTAACCCTAACCTAATACAAATTGCTACGAAACCGATGATGCCTGTCTCGCCGAAAGAGCGAATAACATCAATCCGAGTCATGTAATGTTACAGGCCCCAAAGGACGCTGGTGGACGATCTCGGCCAAAAAGAGCAGACCGTACAATTGGGTCGGGGGTTTTGGTGTTTTACGGAGAATCCGGAGCCAAATTCGCAGCAGAACTTCTCGAGAATATCCATTCGAATATCTGCTGACCATTTACCCCATCACTAACAGGCAATCGCTACTTGATCTTTTTCATCGACGAAGGGCCACGATTATCCTTATGAAATCAAGAGATCAAAACATTTGAGAAATTGAGCGAGTTAAAGGCAATGATCGAGTTCAGGCTGCTGGCAACGAAAGGTAAGAGTCGACAAAGCCATGGAATATTGCGGCAGACAATGAAGAAGTATCTGATCGACAATGCCATCCACCACGGCGCCGCGCCGGCAACATCCTAATTGGATTTCGGAGCGCTATAATCGAACGATTTTAACATATGGCTGAGCCGATAAAAACTGCTCATCCACAGCTCGACGTTGTTCATCGGTTTGATTCGGGTTTTGGGGATGCTCCTCCGAATCGGAATCTCTCAGCGCTGGCCCTGGCATCGTTTGTTCGCGATGCCGGTATTTACAAGGCAGGGAATGACAACGACCAAGTTCAATGGCCACAATCTCAGCGAGCAATTGCTCTGTTTCAGCTGAGAATTGCTGCATCACCACGCAGAGAACGTCCGGCAACAATCTGCCTCATTGGCTTTATTCTGTGATTTTCTTTCTATCAGAGATTTTTTCCTGACAGAGGGTGTATCACTTTTTGAGAATTACTACGCATCTGGATAACTGGTAGTTAGAATACTGTAGGTAAATAGTGATTTCTGCTAAATTTCGCCTCTTCTATACAATGCTTAATTCTGTGTTGTATTCTTCATATCTATATTGTATCAATATGTAAACAGAAATCTGTAACGATGTACAGAGCTAACAGCTGATATGATATATTCCAACCGGTGTGAGAAGACACCGCCGAAGTCCCGGTCGCGCCAATGGCGGACGAATCGCGCACAGTCCGTGACACCTTAATAGGAATCCGCGATTTCTGAGCATTCCATCCAGATAACAACTGCATTAGGGCTGAAGTCTTTCAATCATTGTTTTGGCGACAAGTCACCAGTTAATGAGATCCGCAAATGCTTCGAGACGAATGTTGATGAATATTCGCAGTAAACTATGACCGATGAATATCGATTATATGAATACAAATATTCATTTTTCTTTGTGACTAACTAACGAGCCTTCTCTCTTAGTGTACGTTCTGTGTCACCAATCATGGCTGATTCTTCAGGTTCAAGTGCTGAACGTTCGTCTGGCGGGGCAGCACCAACAACGAACATCAGGATTCAGGGCGTATTCGATGAAGTAAACAGACAAGGCAAGAGTGTGATCGGAAAGGTTACTAGAAAAATCTGTTTCCAGATGTAATGGAAAGATTACTAATAAAGAGAAGTGGTCGTGGTGAGCGTTTTCGACTCCCGGGAAGTGTAGAGGCGGATGTGGGCTGGATAATGCGGTAAATTAGTCTTTCATTGTATTTGAGCATTTAGTCGTGTTGGACAGAATTCACAAAGCAATCACAGCAGGTCGGCATCATCATCACTTCATCTTTACGAGCAGTTAACAGAAATACGGTGCGGACCGTTGTTACATATCTGATATTTTGATCTGTCTAAATTCTGGCCGCGTAACAACAGATTTGACCAGCTGGATCACACACGTCATAGGCTGCGGAAGTTCATTGAAAATTGAACTAAGAATTTTGCTCTCAGGATTATTCAACAACTCTTCAGTTGGCTTAGTGCCTGGATTCAAGAAAGGTGCTGCGAAGGTAAATTTGTCGAGCATTCTTATAATCAGCTCAGAACCATCTTCAGAGACTTTGGACCACATGTAAACATTCCCTAAATGAGTTAAGAAAATGCCTGTTGAACGCGTTCTAGTAAGTATCTGCATGAGTCGCAATATGAGGAACGACATATCGCACGATCATGAATCGACAATGATATTGTTTCTCCTGACTGAGAATTCCTATCGGGGATCCCGGACCAGTGAGATAAAGGTAACTTGCACGGATGTCATCCGGCAGGCCCAACTTACGCTATGCCGATATAGTCGGGGTTTCGGTCTGGTCCAGCCCGCACGACCAGCTGGCGCCATCGCGAAGATTCTGAGCCCGCACGGCCTGTGCCTGAGGTGCTGGTAGGGAGAATACTTATGAGATCCTGTCTTCATGACTCAGCCGCTTGATGGCCTAATGGCATCCAAACGAGAATTTGTATAAGCGTCTTATACTAGACCGGTGATGACAACGGTCACGTTTTCAAAGATTTGGAGGTGGGCTGCAGAATTGGAATCAAGGCCCTAGGGACGGGCGCGCCCGAATTCCAGGTTTTCGAAACTGTCGATTTTGTTAGAGTTGAACTCTGGCATCTTGAGTGACGCGTTCGAACAACGGTTTAGACAATTGATTGCTTTGGGAGGAAAGGTGCGACACCCGGGTTCTCACTTATGAAGAACCGACACAGAGTATCGAGCTCTGAAGTTTCGACTTCAGGGCTGCCGATGCACTGGAGATTCATCTGTAGGTGATCCGGCCTACATTCGCCAAAATTGGCGAAATGACTGTCATCTTCAATCTCGTTATGTTTTTGAAGAACGATTTCACATCCCTGTAATCATTATTTCAAAATTCAGAGGATTCATTTCAATATGATTCCTCAGGCGATAGCGCATCCACGTGCGCATGAAAACATTTGCGCTTGTTGACACACCGTCCGTCTTCATCATTTCTCCCAACAGTCGGACTCCTGTGCCTCCTCAGTGATATTTTCCGTTTAATCAGCTGCACACAATTAGAGGCTCAATTTTAAAATAGAAATTCACCTGCCTTTAAAACTTATTCGGGCCCATTATGAGCAGCAGGCCTCAACTGTGTATGTGGGATAATGGTCGCCGAGCTTGTTTTTTAGGGCAGTTGCAGTTGCAACTTTGGAAAACGTAATCCCTGTTGAACGCATTGTTTCAACAGAGACATTTCGTCCGGATGCCAAGTTGACGCTGATGACGATTCTGTCGACAATGTTCTGCACGATAAATGGCCGGCGCAGAAATGGCTGGGTCAAAAATTTTGAGAAAGTTTAATACCGGAATCCTCTGAACGATTATACTCGGAGACAATTTCTGCGTCGTCGTCGTCAGAAACGTTGCTGGACATGACGGCCAGGACCTCTTGAGGGTCATATATAGTCGACAAAAAGAATGACATAAGAGTAACATAACAGTATGTACCATAGACCTTTACCCATCCATGCATGTTTGATGATGGTGAGAATGTGACACAAGCAGAAGGACTGGCTCCAGCCACAGTATCAACTCCGTCCATGTTTTCACTAAATTATTTTCAAAGCATGCTCGGAGAAGTGAGTTCGAAATTACCAGAAATCGGAATCGTTGGTAATAGCGGTTTTCTTAGCGGTGGTTGCACCATATAGTCCGCCTTCTGTACAGTCAAGGTTAAGATCATGCTCTGTTACATTAGCGAAATCACAAATTTTACCGTCCGCCGGGGCTATAATGGGGCTCTGCTAGTCCTCAAACGACAGAACCGGATGCAGATCATCGTCGTCCTGGAAGCCGTTTGTGTGGGCCAGTACGTCTCCATCGGACACAACGTTCTCCAAGTTCTGATCGTCATTTGTTTCTAAAACATTGTAAAAAAGAGCAGATAGATTTTAGGGTTGTTTCTGACTGGATATAAGGTGATAGAGCTCTGCGGGATAAAATTAGACTCACACGCACCTTTAACCGTCATAGTTTAAATGGAACTTAGTGCAGTATTCATCCGATACCTCTGGAGCGGTCATTAAGTTGCTTGGTGGCTCTCCCGTCGCATCCGATTCCGGGAGACTGATCCATTTCACAAAGTGCTCGAATCCATCATCGGTGGGCCCCTCGGATCGTCGATGATTCATTATGCGCACGGGCTCCCAATTAATGTCCAGCAGCTCATCCAGACAAGCGATCAAACGGCCTTGAAAAGCTGAACTTAGGAATCGGAAGTATTTAAGCTTCCGGCCAGTTGGCCATTTTTGATCGATGTTATCGTCCAAGCATTCAAAGCCCATTCTTTAGTCGTAGCGATTGTGCGAGCGAGTTGAATATGCAATCAAGCGATTGTCTTGACACCCGCTGTCGGATTTTTGGTAGATAAAACCCTCGCAAACGTAGTGTTTCTCCAGAAGGGCATTCCCAAAGATCCTGTAATTCATACGCCTGTAATTGGTTGAAATAATGTTTAATAGCAAATTTTCAAAATGATTCCAACTGAGTCTTTTTCAGTCTGATTGACATGGATCCTAATGCCGTGCGAAATTTTTGAAACCTGTTGATGTAATGTTACTGGCGTACCATCACAGCAAGTTGTTTCCAGTTGTTCGAGGACTGGATCCAGTTCATGAACAAGACCTTGATCGATGAGGTCGTTGACTTTCTGGAACATGGCTTGTTCCGGCAACATTACCGTAGCCTTGCGACGCGGCTGATGACGGTTATTGTAAACCATCATCACAGATTCTTGCTTCAGCGAGGTAAATGTAGTTCTCTCTTTGCAGTTGCTGCACCTGACCTCGATTTTCAGCTCGATATCGAACAAATTGTCGTCCGCATAGAGTTTTTCTGACTTTAAGCGCTGCAGCAAATTGCATGCAAACGTTGTGGGCCAAATATCGCACTTGGTTTGACTCTCCCATGATGGTCGGAGTTTTTGAGCCAAAATTTGTAGAAGAGTGCCCGTTCTGCATCTAATAAGCAATCAGAAAGTTCTCGAAATATCGCCGATATTCCGGATGCGGAATCTTGAACAATGAAGTTTAGGATAGATTCGCGGATTGCGCGGAGCAGCTGGACAGAAGCCGAAACTGGATTCAATCGTCTATCGCTGAAACCCTGATGATTTAGGGCCTCTCGCACTCCGTAAAAAGTGGCCAGTGTCTTGGTATTTTTCTGTATCTCCATATCGAGTTTTTGTTTCTCCAGTTTTAGGCGTTCGGCCTCCAACAAATGCATTTGGAGCTTCTCATCCATCAAATGCTCAGTCAAGCCTTTGATGGGATCAGCATCAAGCATGGACCGATTTTCCTGTAAAATTCAGTAGTTCATTCTGCAAAAAAAAAATTGAACACCAGAGCACGCACAAATGTCAGATACCTGAAATAGATGATCCTCCCACTTGCGAATGAAGCAGTTACTTTTCCCGTTGGTGATTTCAGGAACGACCTTGTATAAGTAATAAATTAAGGAGACAGATTAGCAAACTGATATTACTGCAGCTATTCCTTGTCGGCTGCCCGATGACAGCCCCATCCCGTTCGCTTTTCCAAACGGCTGATCGCCTCGCTCCAGGATCCTCCAAGGGAGAGCCTCATGGCACCCTCCCTTCGATCCAACGACACCCACCCAGTTACAGAAGTGAAGCCCCCTGGCCCGCTGATAGGTTGGTGCCGATGAAGCTGGTAGAGAGAGGTCGCTTCTTGGGCTCTGGATTAAGGCTCTGGACCATCGGGCCGTCCAGAGCTTCGGGCTGGCGTCTTGGTCCCATTCTTCGCCATAGAGTCAGAACACCGATACAATCAATTAATATACATTTTAGAACCTCGATATCGCTCTTTTTATTCACACATTCCAAACATCTACAGATCCATAGAGTCAGAAACACCGATACAATCAAATAATACACAATTTAGAACCTCGGTATCGCTCTTTCTAATCGCACATTCCAAACGTCTGCAGATTCAGACTGGAATGTCCAGTGTGGGAAACTTCCGACTCAATGCGCTGTCGTACAGGCCCCTGTGGAAGAAGCTTTCACAAGAGGCGGTTCTCGTTCTACAGCAGCGGGGATTGCGTTTTCAGCAAAATTCACACAATTTTAACCTGCGCTGTACATTTACGAGGAAGTTTACCATGAATGCTAAAAGATGCGGGTGATGTTTATAAGCTGGAATGTAATTGTGTAAACAAGTAGGATGATCAGCAGGGGTAACCTGGGCGTGTTTGGGCTCGAGACCATGTTGCATTTGTCGCCTGCCTAATACATTTTTGTCACTACCTAGAGGGGCGATTTTTAATATGCAGACATACTATACCCGTTTTATTGGATGGTAACGTTATACGATTTGAGATTCACACAAGACCCGATGTATCAAATACACTCATAGGTCGTACTGGAAACTGACATTGTCATCTAATCTGCTTTCACACCACAAGCAGCAACTGCGGAAAGCGACCTCTCAAGTCCGGAATGTGACCCGGTCAGCCAAGTCCGGAAGGACAGCCGTGAGTCCGTGACGAGATTCTACATCACAGTTTAGATCAGGAATATTGTTATTGCGATCGCTGCTCTCCTGTCTGTGACGGCATCCGCCGCCACCCAGAACGACACCGAACCCAGCCATGGTCGCATCCCTGCCAGCGAGGACAACATCGAGACGGGTTCCAGCCTCGGCGCTGCAGGCGACGCAGCA
>RBZT01000294.1:0-49608 GCA_003693705.1 Polymyxa betae
TGTCCGTCAGAGAAGGGAACTTCTACATAGCGTGTAATAGAGGTATTGGTGTGGACTTCCTACATCCAGTGTAAGTACGCATATATTCATTATATGCAGATTGTAATGATTTCATCAGGGCAGTATTTTTCATTTCAGCGCCTATCCATGTTGTGTAATAGTTGAGTTTACCTCCTATAAATGAATGACATAGCTGTTGAAACATCTTCTGACTAATGCGATATTTGCCATTTTTTTCAGAGCTCCTCATCGCTGTATAATCTGTTGAGAGGGTTTATGCAGGGTTATCTGTAGAGTGGAGTGCGCTTGCGCTTTATTGGCTATTATTTCAGCTCCTAAATATTTAATGGAGGGCATTGTTTTAATGGTCCCTCGTCTAGTACGGATCTGATCGGATGGATGACTTTCGCTGAACATTACGCATGTTTTATCGGTGTTGATTTTGGTTTTGTTCTGTAGACACCATGCTTCCATATTAGGAGTTGTGATGTTAAGCCTTCTGTAACTTCGTCTTTTGTGGGCGCAGAGACCCAGCCAACTGTGTCGTCTACGTAAATATTCGAATTGGTTGCTGGGAGCGGCATATCATATACGAATATTAGCTAAAGTAGAACACTGAGGCTGGATCCTTGAGGGATGCCGTTCTTTTGTTCTCGGGTTTGAGATAGGGCGTTTTTATGTGTTACTGTGAAAGTTCTTTCGCATAACCAGTCATAAATTATCAATATTAGTTGAGGTGGGATGCCTAGTTTATCATTTTTTTTACTGATATGTGTTTAGGAACTCTGTCATACGCTTTTGTGAAATCGTAAAATATGCATCCGAATTGTTCATTTTTGGCCGCGCTTGTACCGCAGTAATGCATTAGGCGTATGAGTGCGTGTGAGGTTGAGTGACCTGTACGGCACTCGAACTGGTTTCGTGGCAGTTTATTGTTGATTAGGTCTCGGATTCGAGTTTGTATTATGAACTCGGTGAGTTTTGATACATTCGAAAGCAGGCTGATCGGGCGATATTCTCCCGGTTTTGGCTTGGGGAGTGCGACGATCCGAGCGGATTTGAGCTCGTTCTGGTAGGTCCCGATTTTAAGAATCTGGTTGTTGATGGCAGTGCAGAGCAGTTGCAGGAGGTCTTTATTTTGCATACTATCTTAAGTGATTTGTTGGAGCTCCTATCCGGGCCAGGTGCAGACCGATTATTTGCGGCTTTAAGGGCTTGTAATAGTTCACGTTCACTTATATGGTGACAGGTTCTCGTTTTTTGAACGCTCTTGCAGGTTGACAATATTTTGCTGTAGCTCCTGTCTTTCCCGGTCGTCCGGAAGAGCATCTTGTTGGTCGAAGATGGATTCGAATTGGTCAGCGATGCGCTCTGCAGTCTCTTGGGCTTCACCTTGTTCCTGTGGAGTTTGTTGTGCTTTTTTATTGAGTGAAGGTTCAATCTGTTTTATAAGTTTAAATATTTGTGCTCCCGTCTCGTCTTCGCATGCGGTGCGTAATCTGGCGATGATGTTCTGCGTTCGTGCTTTGGAGAAAGCTTTTGCGAACAGTTTGCGTTTTTCTTTGTATTTAATAACTCGCTCCGATAGCTGCTGACTTCTTTTTCTAGCTCTTATAATTTCAGTGCGGGCTCGATTACGAGCTCGTCTTGCCTGAGACAATTCTTCTGTCCAGAATCCTATTGGTCTGTGTTTCATTATTTTAAAAGTGATCGCCTGGCTAAGTAGTTCTTTTATTTGTCTTAGGTCGACGGAATCTCTATCGATTTCGGCCATGCTCAATGTCAGTTTTTTAAAAGTCTCTTTGCAGTTCAAAACTGTGTATATCTCGTTACGGTAATCGCGTTTAGGGAAGTTGCGACTGTTGGATTCGATTTTGAGTTTACATATAGTAGGGAAGTGATCGCTGTCTAGCTTACGCAGCACTTTCCATTCGATGACGCTGTGTTTCGCTTTTTTGCTGCCTAATGTAACGTCGAGCATGTTGTCATCTCTAGTTTTGCTTTTGGGGTCACTGATTACTCGTAAAGGACCTACTGGATATAATATTGCATCTAGATGTTGGAATGTGTGGGGGTGGTTAATGCCGAACCGAGAATCTTGTGTATTGAGGTCACCTGTAATGATGAGCTTCATTTTGAATCTTTTGTGTAGAATTAGCTCATTGTGATGATCACTCTAATGGGAGTCGGCAGACGGCGGTCAAGCGGAATTGAACCACACTTTTATTTCCAAAAGAATAATGAACAAGAAGGACACATAAACAGGACAGGTCAGGACAGGACAGGACAGGGGCTGCGCCAACGACGCTTAATAGAAGCGGCACTTGCGTACAGGACTACTGGACCGCTGCTGGTCAAAGCAGCTGTCTTGGAAGGAGCGGCCTCCCGGGCGGGTTGCGCCGGAGTAGCATCTTCATCTATTTTGAGAGGCTGCGCCATTCCGACTTCGTCAGGTAGGGTGTTAGGGTTTAGGGTTTTGATGTCGTGTGTCACGACACTCATAGATTGTGTCCCAGTTAGTGTCAGGGGGTATATATGCGTGGATTAATGTGATATCGTCTTCGATTTCTATGCATTGAACCTGAATTCTGGAAGTGGTTTGCAGTCCAAGTTCTTTAGTGATTATTTTGACTGAAATCCCGTTGCGCCAAAAATTGGCGCTTTGTGTGTCTCGAGGTGTATGATCAAAGTGTTGGAAACCGGTTATTTGTCTCCTGGAGCCCAGCTCCGATACGCAGATTATGTCGATTTGTTTTTTCTTGCAGAGGTGTGACAGCTCTGTTGCCTCGCCCAAGTTCAAGGATCGCGCGTTCCACTGTAAGATAGTTAGCGTTTCGTTTTGCGACGTTAAAACTGCGGGGGTGGGTGCCGTGTTTTGAACAGATCATGTACTGAAATAATTTGTAATTAGTGTCTGTGACCTTTGACTGTTTGGTGTGTTTCCGGACGGGGGCAGTCGGTAAATGCAGTTCCTCGCTTCATCGAGTCTGTCATCTTGCCAGATAGATTGCTTCTGGTGTGGTCTGTCACTTCGGTTACTGATCATAGTTCGGCTACTATTTGTAAGAGTTTGTATGGTAATGATTTTATTGTTGTTTGACTTAATGATCCAACTGTTTATTGTGGATTGTTTAGTTGGCTGGTGCTCCGCGTAAATGGCATTCTGGGGCCAAATGCCCTTCCAAGTTGCAGGTATCGTAATGGGGGTAAACGCTATCTGGTCTGTCGATTCTCGGAGACAGCAATCAAGTCGAGGCTCTTTTGGCATCAGCTATCGCAAAGTTTTAAATGGATTTTACCCGTAATCCTCAATAATCAATCATGTTGCTGAAAAAGTTATTTGATGTGTTAACAGAATGAAACTTGACCTAAATCATGTCCGGTGATTCGTGTTGGTATCTTCTCGACAATTTGGATCGACAGATAGAGCGACCTGCAGCTTGAATCCATCAAAGCCAGCAGGATTAATTCTTGCTAATTCCCAGTTTGGAGAAAGATTTTAGTTACAACTTTCATGTCATTTTTGGTTGGATTTCTGTTCGATTTTCGATCGCTTGCGTTTTATCAAGATTCTGAGATATCCAGCGAAGGGCAATAAACAAACGACTCTACAGTTGTCGAATCGGTCAAGCACTCTGAACGACCTCAATCGTCTATAGGGCTGCCAACGTTTACTGGGACGCCTGAGCAACTCGAATTATTTTTCAGCTCCGAAAACGTTTGCAACACTCGATCATAGAACCATTCAATAATAATGCAGCTCCTCGACACAGCAAACTACTCCGAACAAGAATCTCAACAGACATAGAGAACTTTTCATTGGTTTTTGGCTGCATGGAGGCGGGGGCCAGTAGGGTATATCAGCCCACTGATCAAGTCTAATAGCGGCATTGGGAGGCCTCGACATGGGGTATTAGACGTTGAGATTCAGCAGCGGTCACTTAAACAAACCCTAGCTCCCTGTCAGGCTAGGGTTTCACGTGACTTGCTCTCCAATGAACCGTCATGTGCAGGTTCCAATAGCAATTTCTTCTGGGATTGCTGTGGCTGTTCTCCGTCTCGTGAACGCCCCTGGGCAAAGTACGACCTGATCACTACTGTAATGATGATTTCGGAGAAGGAATTCTTTTGTCTGTTTTTCTCTCCTCTCTCACTTCGGAGGCTCCTCTCATTTCTACCTGTTTGAAAAAACAGGCTGTTCAGCATGCTCGAATAAACTCCCATACAGATTCACCCTGATTGTAATTAAGGCAGTGTAATATGATCGTGAAATCGTAAGATGTGAATTTGGAAGCTTTGGAAGCGAATTGTCTTGAACAGACTCTGAGCAGAACTCGGGTTTTTTTTTCTAAACGAGTTAATACTTAACCGATGTAATTTCTTGCTATGTTGAATATAATAAATCAATTCGAAATGATCTCTATAATTCAGAGCGCGAATTCAGCCAACCGAAATTTTGATAAGCAGCTGGATATGGGGATCCGGGCTATCTCATATTCACTTCCTTCGATGATCCTTTACTAATGAGTTTTGCAGCCTTCCTGAAAATGACAAAACATCATTCCTGATCCTATATAAAAGACTATTCTGCATCCTGATCGATTACCGAATCTGTCAGTGAGAACGTTTTGTGTATTTTCATGACAAATTTTGGTTCAAATCTGTCAATGAATCTTCTAGAGAGAATATCGTCAAATTGCTGTCCGCAGAGCGGCATTGAAGACGGCGCGTGATCGAAATTTCTCCAGAAAATTCCTGAAACTTTTTATGATGTTTTCAACCTTACCGCCACCACTGCGTCATGATCATACAATCATTCGTTACACCATGCTGATAAAGCTGATCTCTGGTTTACGGTGACCCTCATCTTAATGGGCGTACTGATCCATTGCGACAGCTTATGAAGATTGGTGATTGAAATGGCAGCGTCCTTGAGCCAGGAAGGCGAACGTACATCTCGTTGTCCGCCCCAGTACGACAGCAGGCTGCAGCCATCAGTGGCCCGGCCTCGTTTCTACCCGGATTCGTTACAACAGACCACACAATGTAGCGTTATGTTCCGGTGCTGTGAATAGGTAGCGCCTCAAGAACGGCTCAGTGACCATATCAGCGTACGGATTGAATAGTAAGACGCCAGACTGGCAGGGAGGCCGTACAGCTGTCATGGATTACGCTACACAACATTGTCGCAAGGCGCTAAACTGGCAGGGAGGCCGCACAGCTGTAATGTAATATGATGTTACACACCAATGTATGGCTCGGCGATTTTTGTGGTGCTTTCGTCGGCCGACTCGGCCATTGCTGACAGAGTCGAGTGATCGATCGACCCTGATTGGTAGCAAAATATAGAGTCAGTCATGTTACCAATCCTGGATTTAACATTCATTGGCGTTACCGGTCTGATCTCGGCCGGGTTCACGATCCTGATCTCTATCGTGGAACCCGACGGCATCTGGCTCTTCGTTACCATGCTGTTCGCGGTCCTATTGTGGGCGATCTTCCTGTTAATGTTACTCGAGTCTGTAAATCGGTATCGTGAGCGCTTACGGGCCTCCATCAGCATCCAGGACGGCGTGCACGAAATGCAGTCGCGTCCCAGTCACAGTGCTGCGTTACGAGACGAGTTCAACGTTACCAAAAGACAGCAGTCGAGAGATTTGTTACAGAATGACTTGATGGAAGAGTCCTCTGAAACGCAGCCGCGTCACCAAACCCATCTTTCGTTACACGACATGGATAACGTTACCACGAGGCCGGAGAGGAACGATTCGTTAGAGCAAGACTCGATGGCGGCGAATCGCGACCATCACATTGAAGACGTTACTAACACGCAACGTGCTGCTTTACAAGACTATCAAGTCATGCAGGCCGACACGTTACAGCATGGTATCGTTAAAGGCCGCTCGGCTGACCTGCCTGAAACCGTTTCGGAGCGATCATTGGATAGCGATACCGACAGCGAACATGCGGACGAGAAACGTGTCGCCATCAGTCAGGACGATTTCGTGGAGATTGGCCGAGCCGAGGCCAGTCTTCCCTGAATTATGTTACCGCCATGTTAGCAACAGCAGAACCAATAAACTTTACCATATCCTCGCACTTGTGCGTCTCTGTTATCAAGACAAACCCTAACGTTGCCAATGTCGAAAGCTCAGCTTGGGAGTAACGTTGCGATCCCCTACCGTTACCAATATCGAAGCTCGCCTGGGCGTAACGTTGCTGGCAGCGCGAGCTCGTTAATGGCCTCTTTTGGAAGATGGCCAGTACGTCAAGAGGTCGCTTTTTGCAGGCCAAAATCAGCACGAAAACGACCCGCGCGGCACCGAACTGGCCCAACCTTCCGAAAAGAACTGCGACCGTTGAATATCCATCAGGTGATGTCTGATAGCGCGTTCAATTGAGAAATGAAGGACTCGTAGTGCGGCCAGCGCTGAGAGGACTACACGCTGGATGGAGCTTACAAAACCCTAACCCTAAGGCGGTTTTGCCAGTTCGGCAGAATCGACCCATTTCGCAATTACGCATCCGACTGATATCAATCAAACCAGTCTTTGTAGCATTACTGCTAAGATTTGGTGTCCAGTACAGAACGCCACGGAAGCTAAATTGAAGTTATGATTAAGTCCAAGGGGGACAGTACGCCCTAAGGACGAATTGAAGATAAAAACAGTTATTGTTTTCCACCCTTTCTGTCATTGCTGTGCTGTCATTTATCCTGGAAGGATCACATTAAATCGCATGATAACCAGTGCTGGTAACATATCATCCGCAATAAGGCACCCGGATAAAGACAAGTCTGGTTTGTAACATGACAATCTATGTCAAAAAGAATCACAGAGAAAGCCCCTGACTGCCAGGGCTGTGTCAGTAACATTACAGTCCATCATCTATACTGGACGAACCGCATACGATCGCAATAAGGCAGCACTGTCGCCATCAGGCAGCCTGTTTCAGTCAACAAAGAAAGCTCGATGCTAAAAATTGCAGATGATTTTTCATGGTACGATGTTGGAGGTCACCACAAGATTACTGAATCATATGCTTATGTCCCTGTTTGTCGGCAACCTCGTAGGAGCAATATTAGAATAGTAATGTTACGAAGGCTGGACAGAGTACTGAGTTGATACATAACGATCGGCAGCTTTCAGTATTCTTCTCCCCATATTGCGATTGGCCTCTCAGGCAGGCTGCAATGGAGGTCAGGAGGCCGCTTTCAGTATTCTTATCCCCATATTGCGATTGGCCTCCAAGAAGGCTGCTACAATATGGAGGTCAGGAGGCCGCTTTCAGCATTCTCCCAATATTGCGATTGGCCTCTCAGGCATGCTGCATTTATTGCGCTGCTTGCTGTCTTTGGCCTTGTAATGCTACAGACTCTCAGGAAGAGACTCCTAACAGTGTGTCTCTTCCAGATCTAAATGTGAGTCTCTATTCTCCCGATCTCACAGACACAGGAGAAGGATTGCTGTTCCAGGATGAAGACGCATCACTTTTTAGAGATATTGTTCCCGCATTTCTTCAAATTCAGGAAACTGTCAATGTAATGTTTCCTTATCAAGTTTCATGTTTTCATAATCGCTGAGATTTTCATAATCAGAATGATGAACCAGCTGAAATTATCTCCCGGAAACGTTCTCGTATTGAAGAGATATCGCCACTAACTGAACTTCACGATTCCCTCAATCATGATGTGACTGATATCAATGATTATAACAGTCTCTGCAAGTTTTTGGTGAATTTTAAGAAGCCTTTTCTGAACAGCTGTATATTGACTGTAGATTAGATCAAAGAGCCGAAGGATGAAGAATTTCTTTCTCTGTCTTCAAATTCCGATAATAATGCAGTTCAAAGCTCATTGATCAATTGTCAGTTTGTTATCAATGTGAAAGGACATGATCTGGATGTGAGCGAAATCAGGCGAATGCGTGCTAATAGAGCACTTTACAAAAGCTGATTCTGATTGCGAATTTGTATCGGAAATTGACCTGGGCCTCTCGGAAATATGAATGGAATTGGAGGAAGGATGATTTGAATATACGGGATTGGATGGCTCAAGTGTGTCGTCCTGTATTACGATGTGTCATACAGTGATGTCAGAAAGATCTCCGGAGATTTCAGACACTCTGGGGGAATCCCTTCAGTCATTGGAATCTCCATAAAGAATGTTCCGGAGATAAATGCCGATCTAAACTGTCAGCTGCTGAACAGTTGATGAATCTGTTCCGAAACCGTTCTGGAATCTCTATTAACCCTCCTGATCTACAGAATGACGAAAACCCGTTTTCAAAACGGATGAAGTTTAGTTCACCACCAAAACAACTCGTTCTGCCACTGTTTAGTTTTTTTTCCTGAATTTTTGAGCTTTTTTGATTTCAATGTGGAGAAGATCACAGACTACACTACTCTGTGTGCTTTTCTGGTGAGATTTTTCATATTAAATGGGGAATCTCACACAGAATCTGTAATTCAGAAAAAGCAGCCTGATGATTGTTTCAATCTCGATGGGGAAAGCCGTTTCAGCATTCTTCTTTTCAAAAGTTTTGTTAAAGGCACAAAGGCAAGAGTAAACAGTGCGGATTTGAGGCTCTCATTATCAGTGACAATGAGAGATACTCCATCATATCACAGCTAGTTCATGATAGAGAAGAACATGCTCATTGTCTATTGAGATATTCTCTGAAAGGATTTGAGACGGTATTACTGTGTTCAAGTTTATTTGGTATTTCTGAATATTTCACAGAGAGAACCTCATGCTGGAGTGTATTCAGCGAATGCATAATCACATGAACGAGGAGAATTTGAATCCATCACCTGATCTGCGTGAATATCTCGAACATTCTTTAAATCCAATATTATACTCTCTTGAACATCATTGTAATAATGATGTCAATTATTTCTCTCATATATTTGGACATTATATAGATCATTATCAATTTCGACAGAATTTCTGTCCAGGACATACTGGACAATGTCCTGCTCTATCTGCACAGAATTCTTCCCAGACCTCATAGTCAATAAAGATTGTTCAATTTGCCCCAGCTCTACAAATGCATAACGCTGCATCTCCTTCCAATGTGTTTACAGGATGCTATGAATATAAAGTGGATTTTCAGTTTAGATAGAAATTTAGGGCTGGATGTCATTTTTCGACGGGATTTTATTAAGAGGTAAAAGCCGGACGACTTTTATACAATGCCACTCCATTGCTGTCAGTGAATATGAGAGACTTTATGGTAGATATTGCTGTTACACCTAAAATGCTTCAAGGCTGAATTTGTGTTGAACAATTGATCGGACAGAAAGCGAGCTTAATTGTCATTAAGATCCGCGTTGACGATCCTGTGTTGAGACTCACTGTGAATAAAATCGGACTCTACAGAATGTGATGCAGAGAGCTGTGTTCTGTCCGACAGCGAATCCAGCCAAATTTTCAAGAATTGTGATGATCGCTGCTGTTAATGCTAACAAGAGTATTGAATCAATAAATTCAATTCATCTCTAAATGTGTTTTAATCTCCAACTTTTCCAAGTTCATGAAATTGAGAATTAGAATCCATTCCATCGTAAGAGCATGTTATATAAATGAGCGAAATCCATCAAACCCCTTTTGCAATGGGAATATTACGTTACAGAATGAGATTCTGCTTCAAGTTTGAATTGGAGATCGAACTGAGTTTAAAATTTTCTAGGTCCAAATAGAACGATTGCCAGATGGTCGTATAATCGAAGTCGTACAGGATTGAGATGTGTAATGCGATGCTGACAGAAGTGTCTCCGGGCTTCCAGGTATGCTGCGGATCTCGATTCATTATGCGATGGAAATGACAGAAAGTGACCATTTTGATAACCTTGCTAGAAAGTTGCTATCAATGGGGACAATTGAGATCATGATCGATATATTCTGTCCTATAAGACGAAGTTGAAATTTTCACCACTATACAGAATCCATGGAATATCAACAAAGAAAAGATTCCAAAAACTACTTCAAAATTAATACGATCAAAATTTCCAGAGCGATTGTGACCAAATGTCTAACAGCAGCGTCTGATCACTGATGTTATGTTACCACGAGAAAGCTCAGCAGTAGAAGACTCATTGAAGAATAGAGTAGATGGATCTGCTGAGCAGGGCGGCTGCCAATCCTACCTTCACAAGGCTCCTCTACGTCACACTCAAAGGGCTGAACAAAAGTGTTCTTTTTGTAATTCAGCCAGCTCTGAAAACGGAATGAGCTTCTGACGATCATTAAGGTCAATAAGCCGAAATTCCTCAGGCCTTGTGCTATGGTACAGAATCGCCTCTTGATAAACAAGAGGATTTCAATGTAAATGTGCTGAACATAGGTTGAAAATGAAATTGCTGCTTGAGAATAAACTTTCGTAATCTCGAGGTGGAGGCTGCGTCAGATGTGCAAATCATAGAGGGTGGATTCTTACAAGAGCTGGGTCGGTATGGAAATTATCACCGCCGAACGCAAGAGAAAAGATGTTTTTGCGAAGATTTACTGAAAGAGCGTGAGCTGAGTACTAGAAACAGCGGTGATCGTGTTCTATGGAGCCGAGGGAGAGTCTGATAGCAGAGGGCTGTTTTATATACTGTAGTATGGACACAAGAGACGATCTAATGTTAACGTTCTGGTTAAGGCGTTCCGGAGCAGTTTCTCTTAATCTCATGCCTGATCGAAATTGATCTAATAAAGCCGCAGCAAGACATCCAAAACATGAGATTGAAAGTACTCAGACTCAAAAAATGGGAAACTGCGCGACTGTAACTGACTCACATTTTTCATGTAAATCATAGATAATATGAACAGGTGAGTCCCGCTTTTTGCTACCACCACTCTTTCATTTTTTTCTAATCAGTTGTAAAACATCTTCGAGATTGAAAGCCAATTCAGTATAAATCTGATTCTCATCCATAATATTCATTTGTAATCAGACAATATTGCGCGCAGAGTTGTGTTTCGCCAAGGCTGCGCAAGATACGCAGCGTCGAGTCCGACATTCCATATTTCTGTTGATGTTTGTCCGAGCGATTCCCTTCCTAATACTGAGCCTATCTGAGTGCTTTGCTGCATGCAGTAATGAGCCTAATAATGTTACAGACACTCTCGACAAGACTCCTGATAGAGTCTATCCTTTCGATCTCAACATTAGTGTCTATCCTCCCGATCTCACAGACACAGGAGAAAGATTGCTGTGCCAGGAAAACGACGCATCACTTTCTACAGATTTTGTTCCCGCTTTACTTCAAATTCAGGAAACTGTCAATGTAATGTTACCCTATCAAGTTTCATGTCTTTATATTCGCTGAAATTTTCATAATCAGAATAATGAACCAGCTGAAATTATCTCCCGGAAACGTTCTCGTATTGACGCGACATTATCATTAGTGAACTTCCAGGTGTTTTCAATCATGATGTGACTGATATCAATGATTATAACAGTCTCTGCAAGTTTCTGGTGAATTCAAAGAAGCCTTTTCTGTACAGCTGTATATTGACTGTAGATTAGATCAAAGATCCGACTGATGAAGAATTTCATTCTCTTTATTCAAAGTCCGACGATGATCCAGGTCAATGCTCCAAACAAAACTCTCAACTAGTTATGAATGTGAAAGGACATGATCTGGATCGGATCGAAATCAATCGAATCCGTTCTGCTCAGAGCACATTACAAAAGCTGATTCTGATTGCGAATTTGTATCGGAAATTGATCTGGGCCTCTCGGAAATATGAATGGTCTTGGGGGAAGAATAATCTGAGAATACGGGAATGGATGAATAAGGTGTGTCGTCCTGTACTACGATGTGTCATGGAATGCTGTCAGAAAGATCTCCGGAGATTTCAAACAATCTGGGATCATTTTAACCATCGCAAACTCCGTAAAGAATGCTCTCAAGATAAATGCCGGTCTAAACTATCAGCCGCCACTCAGTTGATGAATCTGTTCAGAGATATTTCTTCCATCTGTATTATCCCTCCTGATCTACAGAGTGACGAAAATCCGTCCTTAAAACGGATGAAATTAAGTTCACCACCAAAGCGACTCGTTCTGCCACTGTTTACAGCTATGCCTGAATTTTTGAACGTTTTTGATTTTGGTGTCGAGAAGATCACAGACTACAATTACCTATCTTGTGAATTCGGCTAAAGCCCTTTTTCACCTCCGGCCGGTCTATCACAACAGCGATCACCTTAAATCAATCCACTGTTTATTGAATGGACTACGGATTCTATTCTGTGGTCGTTAGCCTCGATACCATGGGCGCGACACAGTGAACCACTCTTGTAGGTCTTCCGTCTTTCGAACGTTTGTTCAGACTGGATATATTCGGATTATCCATAGCGCCAGGCCGTCCATGACGCTGAGACTTCGCTTTTGGCGCTCTCATTACAGCATGGTCTTGATAGGGATCAATGTGTCGAGGAGCAAAACCATTTCGTTGATCTCGGTCATTAACACTTGCCAAATTTCATTAAATGCATCCCAGAAAATTTCCAAAAAAAACTCTAAACTTTTTTGTTCAAAAAGAATATATTCGATTTATTTCAAACAAAAAGCAAACGATATAAAATTTCAATTTGAATTATTCAATGCTTCGATGACTGAAAATGAAGAAGAGCCTTTTTTGTATTCAGTAAGGATCTTTTTTGATAACCCAACATTCATAAAAAAACTCAAGACGGCACTTTTGTTTCTTAAATAAAAAGACATTAGCTAGTAGCGTTAACAGCAGAGACAGAATATTTGCATTCAAAGCTAGGGTCGCTAGGAACAGTTCGAAGTAGACAAAACGCCTGTGCGATTGCCAAAACTACTGTTGATTCTATGAAGAAGAGAGCGGGATGATAGACGTTAGAGAGAGATAAGATGAGAGAGAGAGAGAGAGAGAGAGAGAGAGAGAGAGAGAGAGAAAGTGTGTGTGTGTGGACAGTAGAGAGAATGAGGGGTGGACGGAGTATTTCCATCAGCAATCGACAGATGGAAATGTGCGCGTCTGTCGACAGACAAAACAAAGTACCCCGACTGTGTAAAAAAAATGGGAAAATGCGCGACTGTATAGGAACGCACTTTTTAAGTGTGAATCCCAATGATGATGACCAGGGGGTTCGGCTTTGTGCTACCACCACATTGGTAATAGGCTGTAACACCATCTTCAAGATTGCCAAACTTTTCGCATCGCAGCGCAATCTACCAAATCTGATTGTCATACAAGAATTGAATGATTCTGATCAATGATTTGGCAAAGACTGCGCGATTAATTGTGTTGCACCATGACCGCGCAAGTTTCGCACCGGCTATGCCAGACTTCCATTAGTGATTAGCCTGATCATGTTTGGCCGGGCGATTCCCTTCCTGATACTGAGTCTATCTGAGTGCTTCGCTGCTTGCTGTCTTGGGCCTTGTAATGTTACAGACTCTCAGGAAGAGACTCCTAACAGTGTCTGTCTTCCCGATCTCAATGTGAGTCTCTATCTTCCCGATCTCACCGACACAGGAGAATGTCAGGAAGAGGTCACCTCACTTTTACCTGATGCGGGATCTTTATCAACATCATCCTCTTTATTCCATCATACAGATATTATTCCAGCTTTACCTCCTACAAAGCAATCTATCATTGTAATGTTTCCTTATCAAGTTTCAGGTCTTCATAATCGATGCGTTTTTCATAATCAGATTGATGAAGCGGTTGAAATTCTCTCCCGGAAACGTTCTCGTTTTGACGAGACTTGTTCACTAACAGAACTTCCTTGCTCCTTCAATCATGATGTGACTGATTTCAATGACTATAACAGTCTCTGCAAGTTTCTGGTGATTTTTTGAGACGCCTTTTTGTCCAGCTCTGGAATGACTGTAGGTTAGATCAAAGAGCCGAATGATGAAGAACTTCGTTCTCTGTCTTCAAAGCCCGATTGCGATGCAGTTCCATACTCCAAGATCAATTGTCATTTTGTTATTACTGTGAAAGGACATGATCTGGATCTGAGCGAAATCATTCGAATCCGTTCTTCTGAGAGCACATTACAGAGGCTGATTCTGATTGTGAATCTGTATCGGAAATTGATCTGGGCCTCTCGGAAATATGAATGGATTTTGAGCAAGGATGAATGGACAATACGGGATTGGATGGCTCAAGTGTGTCGTCCTGTACTACGATGTGTCATACAGTGCTGTCAGAAAGATCTCCGGAGATTTCAGACACTCTGGGGGAATCCCTTCAGTCATTGGAATCTCCATAAAGAATGTTCCGGAGATAAATGCCGATCTAAACTGTCAGCTGCTGAACAGTTGATGAATCTGTTCCGAAACCGTTCTGGAACCTCTATTAACCCTCCTGATCTACAGAATGACGAAAATCCGTTTTCAAAACGGATTAAATTTGGTTCACCACCAAAGCAACTTATTCTGCCACTGTTTAGTTTTTTTCCTGAATCTTTGAGCTTTTTTGATATCAATGTCGCGAGGATCACAGACTACACTACTCTGTGTGCTTTTCTGGTGAGATTTATTCATATTAAATGGGGAATCTCACACTGAATCTGTAATACAGAAAATGCTGCCTGATGATGATGAGTACGCGTTTCTTACTGATACGAACATATTGTTCCCATCAAAAGGAAGAATTCAAGTTGCAAAAGACCCCATTATTATCAATTTTCTCGATGATCAGCTCATATTGACCGAAACCACGGAAATCTCGGCTTCGGAGACCACTTTACAGAGGTTGGTTTTCGTTCTGCCAATGTTTAGCATTTTTCCTGACATTCTGAACTTGTTTGATTTTTGGTGTCGAGAAGATCACAGACTATACTACTCTGTGTGCTTTTCTGGTGAGATTTATTCATATTGAATGGAGATTCTCACTCTGAATCTGTATTACAGAAAAAGTGTCCTGATGATGACGAGTACGCGTTTCTTACTGATACAAACATATTGTTCCCACCAAAGGGTAGAAAATTCGAAGCAAAAGACCCCATTATTATCAAAGTTCTCGATGATCAGATCCTATTGACCGAGACCTCGGAAATTCCAACTTCGGAGACCACGTTACAGAAGTTGATATTGATGGCCAGTTTATTTCGAAGATTTGTTCGGTCCAAGATTACCGACCCGAAATTCAGCATCACACGTGAAGGCTGTCGTGATTGGCTGCGGCGAAGCTGTTACTCAGTTCTCTCCTGTGTTGCAATATGCTGTCAGAATGATCTTCGGATTTTTCAATCTCGATGGGGAAATCCGTTTCCGCATAGTCGTTTTAGCAAGCTTTGCTCCAGGCACAATGGCAAGCATACAAAGTGCGGTTATGAGACACTCAATGTTAGTGACAAAAGTATACACTCCGTCCAAATTCTGTAAATTCTAACAAGAGTATTTCATCAATAAAACATTGGCTAATTTTACTCAGATCCTCCATTTCCAGAAGCTTCATGTTATTCTATGCTCTTGGAATTGAGACATGGGTTCATCATACCGAAAGGCCTGTTGAGTTTATTGCCTTCGAATTGAGTTCGGGTCAGATTTCCGAGTAGTTAACACTACAGACAGACTTTTACTTCCCTTCGTCTCGCAATTTTGAAACATATTAGGATCCCATTTCCTGAGACAGAAGCTGAGCAGTCCGAATTCTGTTCGTTTGTAATTTTAGCCACATTACGATCTCTTCGTGTAGAGCTGCCCGAGAGATTCTGCTCGTTTTCCGGGGCGGATCACGACCAGGATTGAGATCCGTCACTCAAACAAGACGCGGTAGCTCGAGGTGTCGACAGTACCCCGTCACCAGGCGAACTGGTGACCAATTGAATAAGCTATATTGAGGCGCGTAAACATAAGCAACGAGTCCAAATGAAGACGGCTTCCTCTATAGCGAGGAGCCTTTGGCTGCGTGCGTAGCAGGGTCGTTACAGAATTTGAAAAGAATGTGATTTATTGAGAAACATTTTCTTAACGATTGATGGAGTCAGTCCAGAGAGAATTCTGCTTTCAAATTCAGGAAAAGGACACAGAAGGCTTCCCACTGTAGGGAGGCCGCTCCCCGGTTGTGACAACTGACAATAAGCGTGGCGCAACCTTATAGAAAACGCAAAATACCCCAAATCTGAATCTTTATTCACGAAATACCCCAAAACCGCAGTTTTAAAAATTACAGTGGCGCACTTTCAAGTAGGCGCACGATTTTCGATTATTTTAGCGTATCTTTGTCTTTTATAGACGTAATGGCTTCATTTGAAGTTGTCACGAGCTGTGAGCCTTTCCAAGAGCTGCAGTCTCCCTTCGGGAGCATTACAGCTTTCCGACAGAAGTTACGATTGATATGCGTTAGGACGAACTGCGATTATATCGTCCACAAAAGTGAACAGACAAAAACATATAGCTCTTTGTCGTTCAATATTCAGTTTATCTGTTCAAGAACGTTAACTTCCGGGCGTATGTTAATTCCGGGTTAGGCAGAGAGACAGCTCTGTTAAGGCGAAAGTTCTCAATCTGCAACATTCACCATCCATTCTGTAAAGATTCCTTGGTGTGCTCTGCCAAGTCTCAAGCTTTAATCGAAATCTATATCGTACCGGTTTTTGAGAATCGTGCGCCCAGTCGAAAGTGCGCCACTGCAATTTTTAAAACTGCGGATTTGGGGTACGTATAGAAAATTGAGTCCAAAAATATCTGTTGAAATTGTAAAGCGAAGAACATCAACTACTAAATGTAAAGACAACATTAATCAACAAAAGGATTTTCGAGACAAATATAAGGAACTAGAGATCAGTAACTTCCATGCAGCACTTTATGATCCTCATAGTGACTTTATGGGTGAGTTCTTCTCCTGCGCATATGACAACGAATGTGATATATAACGAACTATATAGAAAGCTGGGCACACGCAATAGGGGAGTAGTAGATGAGTTATGGTATATGGGTTCGAGTATCTGTACGATTGGGCAGGTGCCAACCTTATCATGTCGAACCTCTTATAGATCATCCTAATAGGGCCGAACGAGATCTAGACTAACATAAATGGGTGAAATAATTGATAGCTCTGAAACAGGAAGTAGGAGTCCTGGTAGATATTAAGGCGATGCCTCAGTACTACCAGCCTTGCTCTATGGATACAGCGCCGCCTGTTAACAATTATCAACAAACTTGTATGGTCCAATCCTATCTGCTCCGGTCAAGTTCGTTACATGTGGAATTTACAACTTCTGAGTGATTCGAGGGTCTCTGGATTCCACCCCGATCCGATATCAAATTGGTAACATGCTTCGATGTAAGATGTAACGTACGACACGTGATCTAACAGGAAGAATTTTTACAGAGATATCGGGTAAGTATATTGTTCATATATTGGGACATTTTATACCTCATTATCAATTGTAGCATTTTTTAAACCTGAATATCGTTAAGCACAGCGATTATTGTAGGAAAAACCTACTTTGGGGTACTATGACCAGGATACTCTGTCAATTGAGTGATCATGCCCGAGATTTTCCCCCATTGTGCGTCGAATCCAGATCTCGACATATCATGGATAAGCAACATCTACCTAGGCGCAGAGGTGCGGTTTGCCTTTAACACGCAAAAATGAGCAACTTGTTGGCGGCTCACTCTGTAGACTCAGGCCACGCGCTGCAGAATTGTGTCCGCGAGCCTACAGGCTCGTGTGTTTGTTGAAGACACTGATTTCGATAACTAATTTATTCATGTTCGCGAGCCTAGGAGAGTAAACTCACCTGTTCGATGAGATTTTAAGGATGATGCTATTGATTAGAAGGATGAATCAATCACATCTGGAAACTGCGTTGTTTAGCTGTCTCATCCGGGCCTTGGATGCTACTTCTCGTTACCAATCAAATAAATGGTTTGGCGGACTGTGGCTTCTTGTTAGTAGATTCTCTAAGACAACTCATTCCTGCGAATTCAACACAGCTCCGAAGACCGATTGAAAGACCTCATTTGCCGGGAATTGGTTGGCACAGAGATTGTCTTCCTCATACTGAGACTATCTGTGTGCTTGGCTGCTTTCAGTTCCGGGTCTTTTAAAGTTACAGTTCCTCTCGACATTCACGTTGCAGAATCGAGAGTCGGATGCTCTGTCAGAAAAAAGTCCCATCTTTCTAACACGCATTATAGGAACCGGTTCTCTATGATTCATCTTCGATCCGAGTTGTCTCTAATCTTCCCTATTCCAACAACCTCTTAGATCCCTCATTAAACCTGGATGTAAATTTTGATGTATGAAATGATTATATAACTGTGATAGTATGAAATGAATACATTTTTTAGATATTCACTGAGAATGTTGGACATCCCACCTGATATTGGAATGTTATCAACACCTTCATTACACCATGCAGATACTGTTCCAGATTTAGCTCCTATTCAGGAAACTATCAATGTAATGCTCCCTTTTCCAACTCTAATGTTTCAGAAATCGCTGAGATTTTATAACCAGAATGATGGGCATATTATTTTTACAAACCAGCTTGAAGTCACTCATGTTGCTGTCCCTCCTCTTGACTTCCATGATACAGAGCCCGTAGTTGATTTCTTTCTCTGAATGAAGTTCATCTCATTATCATGCATTATAGGAACGGATCATCTATGACTCGTATCCAATACAAACTTTCTCTGATCTTCTCAATATGAATAACCACTCAGACCCCTCATCTAATCTTGATGTAAATTTTAATGTATGAAATGATTATATAACTGTGATATTATGATATTGATTTATTATTCAGATCTTCAATGAGAATGAAATTTGTGAAATGTTGGACATTCCTCCTGATATTGGAATGTTATCAACATCAACATCTTTATTACATCATTCAGATAACGGTTGTATCTTTTCTCCCCGCAGGGAGAACGGGCCGCGCTGCCCCGCGGGGAGAAAAGGCTGCGCATCCGCGCAAGCTTCTGTACTGTCACTAAACACTAAACAGTAAGGAGTATGTCTACCGTCCGGGGCCGCGCTGCTTAGTGGCTGCCTGTCTGTGTGGCGGGTATCTTTTAGGGCTTTTTTACGGCCTTTTAAAGGGGCTTTTTTGTGGGGCGTTTCTGGGGTGTCTTTTGGGGGCTTGTTTCAGGTGTTATTTTCGTGGTGTTTAGGGTGTATTCCACCTCCCGTAAGCAAGAATCAAATCTACCGCGATTTGGTCTGGTGGAAAGTTTCCTATCGGGTTGTCAGAAGTCAAGTTCAGAGTTCGAGTACCATGCTTGAGATTCTTTTTTTAGTGAATTGAGTTTCTGACTTCCAAAAATTTCTAAGTCCCGACGAAACTCCGTGAGCTTGCCGGAGCGCTCTGTTTAGTCATACTCCTTACTGTTTAGTGACAGTACAGAAGTTTGCGCGGATGCGCAGCCTTTTCTCCCCGCGGGGCAGCGCGGCCCGTTCTCCCCGCGTGGAGAAAAGATATATACAACCGTTCAGATAATATCCAAGTTTTACCTCTCTTCAGGAGTCTATCAATGTATTGTTTCCTTTTCAAATCTCATGTCTTGGGGATTTCTGAGATGTAACTAACAGAATATTGAATCAGTTCAAAACTATCTCCCGGAAACGTCCTCGAACTGACAAGACATCATCACCAACTGACCTTCTGTCTTCCTTCAATCATGATGTGACTGATATCAATGATTATAACAGTCTCTGCAAGTTTCTGGTGAATTTTTGATGAGCTTTTGTTTTCCTGTATATTGACTGTAGATTAGATCAAAGAGCCGAAAGATGAAGAACTTCATTCTCTTTCTTCAAAGACCGAGGATAATGCAGTTCAATACTCCAGCAAAAACACTCCATTTGTCATCAATGTGAATGGACATGATCTGGATGTGAGCGAAATCAAACGAATCCGTTCTGCTCGGAGCACATTACAGAAGCTGATTCTGATTGCGAATCTGTATCGGAAATTGATCTGGGCCTCTCGGAATTATAAATGATCTTGGAAGAGGGTTGATGGGAAACTACGGAAATCGATGTATGATGTGTGTCGTCCTGTATTGCGATGTCTCGTTGAATGCTATCAGAACGATCTCCGGATGTTTCAGGCAGTCTGGGGTAATCCCTTCAGTCACTGGAATCTCCGTAAAGAATGTTCCGTAGATGAATGCCGATCTAAGCTGCCGGCTGCCGATCATTCTATCAGTCATGTCCGCGATAGTTCTTTCATCTGTTTTGACAATCATAATCTACAGATTGACGAAAATCCGTCCTTACAACGGATGAATCTTAGTTCACCATTAAAGCATTTCGTTCTGCCAATGTTAGGTCTTTTCCCCGACTTTCTGAAATCGTTTAATTTTGGAGTTGAGAAGATCACAGACTACACTACTCTATGTGCTTTTCTTGTGAGATTTATTCATATTGAATGCGGAATATCACTCTGAATCTGTAATTCAGAAAAAGCATCGTGATGATGACGAGTACGCGTTTCTTACTGATACAAACATATTGTTCCCACCAAAGGGTAGAAAATTCGAAGCAAAAGACCCCATTATTATCAAAGTTCTCGATGATCAGAACATATTGTCTGAAATCTCGGAAATTCCAGCTTCGGAGACCACGTTACAGAAGTTGATATTGGTGGCCAGTTTATGTCTAAAATTAGTTCGGGCCAGTATAACTGACCCGAAATTGAGCATGAGACGTGGATGCTTTGATTATTGGCTGCGCGTTACATGTTTCTCGGTCCTTTCATTTGCTACAATATGCTGTCAGAATGATCTTCGGATTTTTCAATCTCGATGGGGAAATCCGTTCTCGCATTCTCGTTTTCGGGAGCTTTGTTCTAGGTACAATGGCAAGAGTAACCAGTGTGGATTTGAGACTCTCATTGTCAGTAACAATCTGGATTTCTCCATTGAATCACAGCTAGTTTTTGATAGATCATGATCATTGTCTATTGAATAATTCATTGAAAGGATTTAAAACGGTATAACACTGTTCAAGTTTATTGGTATTTTCTGAATATATCACAGAAGCTCATGCTGGATTCAGCTAATGAGTGATTCCATGAAGAAGCGGAAATTGAATCCATCACCTGATCTGAGTGAATATCTCGAAGATTCTCTTCATCCAATATTCTACTGTCTTGAACATCATTGTAATAATGATGTCAATTATTTCTCTCATATATTTGGACATTATATAGATCACTATCAATTTAAGCAGAATTGCTGTTCTGGACATACTGGACAATGTCCTGCTCTATCTAGATCAATAAACAATAGTTCAACTTGATACTCAGCTCTACAGGAGTTAAAGTTCCATTTTTCTTCTGTTTCTGAGAATAAAAAATGAATGCAGCAAACCAATGGGAGCGCTACGGAGAAGCGAAGGACAAAAGTTGTGTGTTGTCTTTTAGCAATGGCGCTTTTGTTGAGCAAGCAATATATGACTATACGGTGTCCAATGTGCATTATGACGAGGTAGTGTAGCTGTACTGCATTGTGCATCAAGTATTTATTAAATTAAACAATCAACGAAAGGCGAACTTGAAGAAAAGTGTTTTTAAGTTTTCAACTTCTCTGGTCTGAAAGGGATCATTTTGGCAAAACCATCCTCATTCAGAGCTCTAATTTGCGGCTGGGAGCTTTTCTCATTCGAAAATTCTGCCCTGAGTGTCATCGAGCCTGCCCTGTGGCGTCTTTTTTCGGATCGGGATCATCGCTGCAAACTCATTAAGGAGGCAATTCCGAAGGATGTCATCTTCGAATGAAGAAAACCAAAGGAGTTTCCGGCTGGGGACCGGAAATGGTCGCAGATGGTTCTGCCGGACCATCGAATATATATCATCATCGAAAAAGGCTCCAAGTTATACATGTATCGGATCTAGAATTTGATCTTAACAAAATTCATTCCGCTGGAGATTGTTTGGATATTCGGAGATGACAGGAGAGCATTGGTTGTCTATCAATATTTGATCATCAAGCTGAATAGCAATGGACATTAAACCAGCCGAATTAGTATCACTGTAATATATTGACCGAGTTTGATCAGCTTTTTTATAAGACTCTTTGTAGGATTCCGCTTGAACGGGATTCGCTGCCCAACCACGGACGATTCTCGCTGCAATTCCGTCTACAACTCATTACTTTTCCGCTCGGTATTGCCTGCCTCAGATACAGGACGGCTATCTGATTGAGAATCGTCCCATCGATTACAATTGAACGATGCATCAACATCGTCAACAGCAGGAGCAAGATTCCCTTTCGAAGTGGATAAATGGCTCTGTCTATCGAATTCTGGTCCAGACAAAGGCACTCGTAGAGAAAAAGACGCAATATTATTCGGATGAAAAAAAAGTATTGATTAAGATAAATTAGCACTTTATCTAAGCTGGCAACCACACAAGAGCCAGATATACAAATAGTTGAAAAAAACAATGCAGACACTGAGAGTCGAACTCAGGTGATCAGCACCACAAGCTGGTATCCTGCCAACTAGATGATGTCTGCAGATTGTACATGTTATGCGGCGTAGATTCTGAAGAGAGCAGAGATAGATGTGAGAGTATTGATATCACTAAAGAAGTGGAATTGTATTATTTGTAAAGTATCAGATCGTAGAGAGCTGATGGAGGATTCACTCATCTTGGATGAGAATCTTGTTGACGTCACTTCCGCCGGAAGCAGGGCACACTAGCGTGACCAGGCTGTTCTGGCTAACAGTTTCCATTTCAATCTGTGTGATGAAGACAGGCAATGGTTTCTAATCAATCGAGAGTTAATCAAAGCTATTGAAATCTCGAGATTTTTCTTACAGCGTTCACATTGATATTCTAGATTCAAGGCCCATCAACATCATCACAATCAGAATGTCGTCACATGATGGTGAAGCAGATCCATTGCTGACGAACAGCCAAATGCAATCGGTCGGGTCGCGGACCGTACTCACCGCGTCGTACTGCGTCATCTAACTGGTGGTGATCTTCCGGTTGTTAGTTTCTTCGGGCGGATTTCTCATTGGTTTGTTTAATCGTCGGCGATGTCGGGACGTGGTAAGGGCGGCAAAGGCCTTGGCAAAGGCGGCGCCAAGCGCCATCGTAAGGTCCTGCGGAACAATATCCAGGGCGTCACGAAGCCGGCCATTCGTCGTCTGGCCCGTCGTGGTGGCGTCAAGCGAATCTCGGGCCTGGTCTATGAAGAGACACGCGGCGTTCTGAAAGTCTTCCTGGAGAACGTTATTCGTGATTCGGTCACCTATACTGAACATGCTCGAAGGAAGACGGTGACCGCTTTGGATGTTGTCTATGCTCTGAAACGCCAAGGCAAAACCATCTACGGATTTGGAGGCTAAAGTCGATTTCATTAAATTTTATGGAGTGTCGTTTTCGGCATCCTTCATATAAACTCTGTTATAATGCAGCGATTTTCTGCATGCTGGTTTTAATGTTGTCAGCAAGACTAAACTCTAGGTTTTGCGAATCAATCACTAAGTAAACGCCAAAAGAAAGGAATGCAGATTAAGGACCACATATTGGATAAGTGAACCTTAGATCTGTATGTATTCATCTGAAACAAAATTGAATTGCTTAAACCTGAAGCCACTCTTAAATAAAATCTCGTCCAATCTGAGCAGAGAAGAATTTCCACACAATAAGCAATCCCTTGGTAGCATTAAAGTACAGAATCCGTGAATGAGCAACAAGCAGATGAAGCGGCCTAGCGATATCCTCAGCGTCTCATCACGAATCAGACAATTTGTCAGAGGGCGTCGAGATGAGACGAAGAGAAGTCGACGGGACCGGGGGCTGCGCCTGTGGAAGGAGGCTGCGCCCACTTGGTCTCTCTCTCTCCTCCAAGGCTCTCTCGCTCTCTCTTCACATCATGTCTATGAATGCATTCGGATTGCAGACCCAGCTGAGCGAGGCCGAGAACGAGCGCCTGGTCGATAGCCTGCAGGACCTGCAGATTCTCGACGCCCAGAGAATGTATAACGTCACTGTACAGCGCTGCTTCATGCGCTGCATTAGTGACTTTCGCGGAAGGTACCGTCCATGGTTTCATATTTTCAGCTTGTCTGGCCGTTTTTTTTAACTTTTCACTTTACTCAACGTCTGATTTGTCATATTGCTATTCGATTTTTTTGTTGATATCCAATTGGATTCTAAACTATTAATTTGGCACCTTTCGTGCTTCATTTTTATAGTCTTTGATGTTATGTATCGCCTTTATATTCAGTTTCCAGTGCGTTGAATAGTGAAAATAATGTTTGCCTTTCTATTCTCTTATGTCATTTTACGATGTCTACCCAATCTTACATTTGGGATGCGATTTTCAATTCCAAAGAAATTTTAGGGCCCATTTTTCGCAACTGATCGACTTTTATTCTTGAAACTGTATTTAATCTTTTTAGCGATTTTCCATGTCTTGATACTGTGCTGTTCAAATTGCTTTATTAATTATGTGTATTCAGAGCGCTTGATCAAACAGAGTCTCGCTGTCTCGATATCTGCTGTGAGAAGTCAGTGAAGGCCTTGCAGCGGGCTGGAGCTCGTTTCGCTGAGCAGAACATGGGTCAACCTGGCGCTCAGCCGAATCCGCAAACATAAATTATGCATCCTGCAATGCAAAGATTCTGCCTTATTCGGCAATTGACACCAGAGCTGCTGTATCGCTTATTGCTGTGCCTTTTTTTAGGTCCGGATTCATGATCACGTTTTTTTCTCCCATTCAAAATTTTATAAGCTGGGAAAGAATCTGCTCTCTCAAAGCGACGACAGTTCATGATAGCCACAGAACTGAGAATTTAAATGAAACTCGAGTTGCTGTGCTTGGCAGAAAATTTTATCAAAATGTGTCATGTGCTTTATCAGCATTAGATTGATAGAACTTTAAGACACATCACAGATTACTGTAGCATTATTGATCAAAGCATCCATTCAAAAGTTTCGCGACGTTAGAAAATTTAATGAACTCAGATCGATTTATAATCGGAAATTTACATTTACAGATGGATGTTTAAAGGAATGATGATGCAGATTCTTAGACGGACTGGAGAGACTTGGTGGTAGCGACGAAGCCGGTGTTGCGCTTTGACATCATCTTGCGGCGGACGACGAAGAGGACCCCGGCGATAACGAACGAGATGAACAATCCGATACCGACATACAGAGAGACGTAGTCGGCGGTCGTCACTGATAGCCCATGTTACATCACCATACAAGGAAACGACGACCTGGGCGGCTTACGGGGTTTGTCGAAGACGGAAGGCTTCTGTTTCTTGCTCTCCTCCTTCTTCTCCTCCTGGGCGGAGGCGACGACGGCGAATAGAGCCAGGGCGAGGACGAGCAGGTGCAGGAACTTCATGACGAGATCGGGAATGAGAGGACGACGAGCGGGTGGAGAACGAGCTCCGCCCGCGGACTCCGTAGATCTGGGTCATGATAGCGCCGAGAATCGTATAAACAAGCGCGGCCTCTCGAAATTGTCATCTGATGGCTGGTTAAACAATGTGCGCAAGTGGGAAATCAAGTTTTCCGTGAATGAAGAGTTTGCGAGGGTTGAGTTTCGCAGGACCCTTTTTTTTCAAATTTTAACTGGAAAACTGCGTAACTGCGAAATGAAATTGTGCGCAAGTAAAAGGTTACCAATTCTCAGTTTGTTTTTCCGCAGTTGTTTTTTATTGAATCAATAGTGTCTTTCCAAATTGCTCAACTCTCTGGTGAATGGTATAAATTGTCCGAGATTTTATGGTTGGAGAGGCCACATTCTCCACGAAGTTACATCAAAGACTCTGCTTTAAACTTACAGGCCAGCGGCGCTTTTTTCTGAATTACAGAACCTCCTGGATGAATCGAAACCTTAACCCTAATCAAACCAATCACAGAATTCTTCGATCTTGACAAACGTGGGAGTCTGTAAGCAAAGGAGTTTGCACGACCAGAGCAGACCCAAGTCCAGATCATGCTATCGGCAGATATTAGGGCCAGCCAGTGTCTGATAGCCTCAGAGATGGAACCGGAAAGTGTCACAGAATGGGACATCACGAAAACCAACTTTCGATTTGCAGGTACTTGTTAGGAGAGCATCAAAAGTTGAGTCCGATCACGATTTACGAGTGTAACCATTAGTTCGCAAATTTCACAGAACAGGTGACCTTCTGATTTAGCGGTGGAGTGCCATCTCAGATAAAACACAGCAGAATCTCAAGTTAAGCTGTCTCAAGAGATCAGCTTCACGATTCGTTGGGCTTTCATGGATGAAGGCCATCAGCTTTCGCTGCTTCAGCGGTTGCGAAGCCGTTCATTCGAAAAACAATTTTAGATCAGGCAAACAAGAAGCGTAACGATTGGGACCTACAGTGAATATTTCTGAGATGGATTCCGGTTATAAAACAGGCAGGTTGTCTGGAAGTCCACATTCATGCTTTCCATGCATTATGGGAGATTTTCTAAGAGGAAAATATCACTTCTTATCTCTATGTCCTCGATCAGTCATCTTTCATATATTTTTAAATACGTGATAATCCAGGAAGCCCGATGTTACACAGCTATGTAAAGTTTTGAAAATACGGGTTCATAGCAGCTGGCAGCAATAAATCGATCCCTATACTGACGAAACTTCATACAAAGATACTCAACGGCCAGCAATAGTTGACTGCACTACTGCCTGGAATATACTCTCAGGCGGATTATGCAGGTCAGATACGGGAACAGCAAAGAGGTTGGATCTGGACGACAAATTAGCCTGCTAAGAAAGCCTCCTGCGTATCCACATGTGCAAATAGAAACAACAATAGGTGAATTCTGTATGGAAACGGGTCTCAATGCATGCCGGTTCGTAAGGGAATTCGACTCGGATTTCCAGTCGTATTAATCAATGCAGTACGCCATCACTGCAGGGCTGCATGTATTAGTCACTGGGGTGGTACCGCAGTCCACGAAATCGACCATGACCCGGTCATTTCATGATAAAACTAAAACTGACTCAAGCTGAAAATCGCAATAGTAGAGAAATCTGTAAAAGATTATCACCAATCGACTCGCGGTGACTAACGGGGAGCGAACGGATTTTTGAAGGAAATAATGGCTGTATGGAGTACGGGTCCACAGTAGAGAAAACCGATTCTAAAATGAATCCGTTGCAGACAAGAATTAGAATCATGTAGTCGCCGACTCATCTGCTATCTTTTATCGCCATCACGAAGTGCCGCGGCCCTCGAGCGTCGCTTGGCTGTAGCAGGACAGGAGCACGTTGTGGGCGCTGGGAAGTTGTGAAAATTTGATATTTTAATCGTGATAGGATAATGTCAAACGAAGTCATTTGGCAAACTATCCGGACAGAATCCCGCTCCGTGATGGATATCTGAGAGTCCGGCAGAAACGTGGAGTCACGGATATTCCTCTTCGAATAGATAATGCGCTATGAAATCGGACACGACACGAACAGGCCATACTCGATGGAGAGAAAATCTTGATAAAAAGTGGCATCGACGAAGATACACTTGTAGGGACTGTAACAGTTATCATGAAGCAATCGAACATCAGCTGACTCCGTGCAAAAACAACAAATCGCAATTAAGAGATATCGACGCAAGTCTAAATGACAAAAACTCACAGAGTTTAACAATGCGCTCTACCGAGAACAAAAATTCATGAGAATATTTCTGCAAGCAGCTGACAAACACGGTTGCTTTATATGGAGAGATAATGATGGAGAGCTGTGTATTTGCCCTATTAGGGTAGTAGGGTACATGGGTTCGAGTCCCTTTTGGATTGGGCGGGTGTCTATCCTACTTTACTGAGGAGTTCTTAGGTTCGGACATAGTTGGCCGAACATATATCAATCTTGGCGTAATACTTTGTAAATAATCCAGAAACTGAATGTAGAAGCTTCTCTAGAGACAATATGTGTTCTGAGACTTTGTGCTTAGGGAATAGCACCGCCAAAGGATAAATCAATGAAATAGACAAATGCAATAATCCAATCATTTCATTATAATCAGCAGTGATATCAGTTTCGAGATTGTTACGATTTTGTCTTCCCAACACAAACAAACCTATCAAATCGTACTCTTATCCATGATTTGTCATTATGCATCAGAATAAACTGCGCTCAGATTTGAGTTTCGTTAAGAAGCGAAGTTCACCATCTGTGCGGTCCGACGTTCAGACTCCAATCGGCCAAGAAATGTTTGGCCGAGCGATTCCCTTCCTGATACTGAGCCTATCTGAGTGCTTCGCTGCATTCAGTAAGGAGACCAGTATTGCTACAGACTATCTGGAAGAGACTCCTGATAGAGTCTAACCTTTCGATATCAATATCAGTTTAATGTGAGTCTATATTCTCCCGACCTCACAGACACAGCAGTAAGATTTCTGTATCAGGAAGAAGTCACATCTCTTCTACCTGATATTGGAACATTATCAGCATCTTTATTACATCATACAGATAATGCTCCAGAATTACCTCCTATTCAGGAAACTATCAATGTATTGTTTCTGTATATCTCATTCTTAAGAAGTCTTTGAGATATCCATAATCAGAATGATGAGCCAGTCGAATATATCTCCCGGAAACGTCCTCGTATTGACGAGACATCATCACTAACTGACCTTTCTTGTTTCTTCAATCATGATGTGCAGCCCGCTCTCCCCGCGGGGACAAAAGATACAACAGTCTGAAAGAGTGACATAATAAAAACACTGCGCGCAGTTGTTTTTCGGCATAACTGCGCAAGTTTCGGAAAGCCGAAGTTTCCCGTTCCGAGTTCGGACTCTATTCGCCAGATAATGTTTGGCCGAGCGATTCCCTTCCTGATACTGAGCCTATCTGAATGCTTCGCTGCATTCAATCTTGAGCCTAGTAATGTTACAGACTATCTTGAAGAGACTCCTGATAGAGTCTATCCTTTCGATCTCAATGTCACTGTCTATTCTCCCGATCTCACAGATACAGGAGTAAGGTTGCTGTATCAGGAAGAAGTCACATCTCCTCAACTTGGTATTGGAACTTTCTCATCATCGACATCTTCATCACATCATACAGAGGCTCTGCAGGTTCTAACTCCATTTCAGAAAAATATCAATGTAATGACATCTTATCAAGTCTCATGTTTTAGAAATATCTGAGATTTTTATAATCAGAATAATGAACCAGCTGAAATTATCTCCCGGAAACGTCCTCGTATTGACGAGACATCATCACTAACCGACCTTCTGAATTACTTCAATGATGATGTGACTGATATCAATGATTATAACAGTCTCTGCAAGTTTCTGGTGAGTTTTTGAAGAGCCATTCTGTTTCTCTATGCTGACATGAGTGACGTCTCATTAGATTAAAGTGCCGAATGATGCAGAACTTCATGCTCTGTCAACAAAGTCCGATGATGATGCTGTTCAATGCTCCATAATCAACTCTCAATTAGCTCTCAATGTGAAAGGACATGATCTGGATCTAAGCGAAATCGAACGAATTCGTTTTGCTCAGAGCACATTAGAGCGACTGATTCTGATTGCGAACCTGTATCAGAAAATTGATCTGGGCCTCCCGGAATTATGAATTGATTTGGATCAATGTTGATGGGAGAATTCGGAATTGCTTGTATATGGTGTGTCGTCCTGTATTTCGATGTGTCATGGAATTCTGTCAGAAAGATCTTCGGAGGTTCCAATCACTCTGGGGGAATCCCTTCAATCATTGGAAACTCCATAAGGAATGTTCCGGAGATGACTGCCGATATAAACTGTCAGCTGCCGATCAGTTGATAAATCTGTCCCGAGTTAGCTCTGTCATCTCTTCTGACCGTCCTGATCTTCAGAGTAACAAAACGCCGTCCTCGAAAGGAATGAAATTTTGTTCTGCACGAAAGGATTTCGTTCTCCCAATGTTTAGCTCTCTACCTGAATTTCTGAAATATTTTGATTTTGGTGTGGAGGAGATCACAGACTACTCTTCTCTGTGTGCTTTTCTGGTGAGATTTATTCATATTCAATTGGGAATATAACACTGAATTTATAATTCAGAAAAAGCTGCCTGATGATGACGAGTACGCGTTTCTTACTGATACAAACATGAAGTTCCCACCAAAGAGCAAAAAACGCGCTGCAAAAGCCCCCATTATTATCAAAGTTCTCGATGATCAGATCATATTGACAGAAATCTCGGAAATCTCAAATTCGAAGACCACTTTTCAGAGGTTGATATTGGTGGCCAGTGTATGTCTAAAAATAGTTCGGGCCAAGATTACCGACCCGAAATTCAATATGAAACAAGAAGGCTGTGAGAACTGGCTACATCGTACATGTTACTCGGTTCTTTCATGCGTTACAATATGCTGTCAGAATGATCTTCGGATATTTCAATCTCGATGGGGAAATCCGTTTGCACATTCTGTTTTTCGAGATCTTTGTTCTAGGTACAATGGCAAGAGCATAATGTGCGGATTTGAGACTCTCATTGTCAGTAACCATGAGAAATTCTCCATCAAATCACAACTAGTTTTTGATAGAGAAGATCTTGCTCATTGTCTATTGAGATATTCTATGAAAGGATTTGAGACGGTATTACTGTGTTCAATTGTATTTGTGTTTTCTGAATATATCACAGAAGCTCTTTTTGGAGTGTATTCAGCGAATAAATGATGAATTGAAGAAGCGGAATTTGAATCCATCATCTGATCTGAGTGAATATCTCGAAGATTCTCTTCATCCAATATTATACTGTCTTGAACATCATTGTAATAATGATGTCAATTATTTCTCTCATATATTTGGACATTATATAGATCATTATCAATTTCTACATAATTGCTGTCCTGGACCTACTGGACAGTGTCCTGCTCTAACTGCAAGAAACGCCAACAACCGTACTTAATTAATAAAGTATATTCAATTTGATTGAGCTCTACCTGTGCCTGTTAGCTAAAATTTTATATTGATTCAGTCCGCCAGTTAAGGAGGCGACTGCCAACGCCGAGGCGGTTTGGCAACAAGCCAACCGCTGTCGTGAAGACTTGGACGGCAAAGTTAAACTTTGCGCGACAGGTCCTAGGCATGAAGCCCCAGGGCGCGTTGAATCCAGAGGCGTTACCGGTTTGGACACCAACCGGTCATCGACGTTGAACATCCCGCATTGGAGCCACGTACTGTTCCGTGAAGACCGCGAAAGTTTTCCGAGTTCTTCCTTCTAATCAAGATTCAGTACTTTGTTAGATGAAGATGCCTATAACCACCGACCCACTGTCATTATTAATATCCCTGAATACATACTCCATGCCAAAACATTTCGAGGTACAAACTCTTCCTGGGTCAGAAAAGCCGATCAAAAAAGTCACTCAGCAACCCAGCACCAAATTATTAAAATCTGTCGCATTTGCTAATCACTTGAATGTCACGACAGAACATTGTTCAAACCTTCAATGCGGCAAATGCGCAAACGATCATGAGACAGAAGCTTGCACCAGCGAATAGACAGAATTGCGGTGTATTAACTGCACTAACACAGGGCGCAACTGCGAGTGATGCCCCATCCAAACTTTCATTCAAGTCTAATAAGCCGCTCAGCGACATTGCGACTGCATTATATATAGATGTAATGACCCAGAAATTCGCAGGAAATTTTTTCAAAAAAATGCGTCAACAAACGAACGAGAGAAGCAAAAGATATGATTTACAGAAAACCCTCCAGTGAACGTCGGACGCCCTCCATTAGACTCAGGTAATCAACCTGACAGGCCGACAAACATTACCGAATACTTCTCCAGAATGGAAATCAACGCAGGCATCCCTTGGAATCCGATGATACCCAGCAATCAAATCCACCACGAAACTCAAACCGTGACTCTAACTACAACTTCGATATTCATCAACCAATTCTAAAGATACAAGACAACACTTGTTGAAAATCCTAAAATGGAATGTTCGCTCAATGCTGAGAAAAGATCACAGCTCGAATTTCTAGAAACAAAGCGGCTTTGACATCCTCTGAATTTGCGGTATTAAACAGTTTTATAGTAATACTATATTCATTATAGTTTACAATGAATTTTAAGTCGTAATATCTCAAAGAGGAGCGTTCGTTGGCAAATTCTGTTTTCAGATCGTGCCTAAGGTGGGAGAATGGCGAAATTGTGATGATATCTTCAGCATTCTGTATGGTGGCCCGCCAAGGCACGTATCTAACGTCTATGGCTTCCCCGCATAGGCACATTTATAATTCATCCTCTAAGGCTGGCATTGATCCGACGCCGACGCCTGGGTTTGAAAATCTATTTTTACAACTTTATAATTCTGTATGATGAGAGGAATATCTTAAAATTGCGCTATACAAGCTATAACGATGTCGGCAGATGACAATATCGCCAGCCGTATTATTAATCATAGGAGTCATATAATAGGCGGATCCAGGCCTGGGACCCGTCATTGGGATCGAATTGAAATGATTAGGAATGTTTCAGAAAGGTTTCGATTGGATGCAAATCACATTTTATGGGAAACCCTAACCCCATGGTCACACTTGTATCCAACGAATGCTGCTTTGTGAACTAAATTTCATCCGTTTTAAGAAAGGACTTTCGTCATTCCGTAAAGCTCGAGGGTCAATAGAGATGAAAGAACTATCTGGGACCTGATTCATAGACTGATCGGGAGTAAACAGTTTGGGCCGGCATCCAGCTCCAGAACATTCCTTATGGAGTTTCCGATGACTGAAGTTATTCCCCCAGAGTGTCTGAAACGTCCGAAGATCTTTCTGACAGCATTCTATGACACATCGCAGTACAGGACGGCACACCTCATACAGGTAATACAGTATTTTCCCAGTAACCTTGAGACAAGCCCACCCAAATTTCCGAGAGGCCCAGATCAATTTCCGATACAAATTCGCAATCAGAATCAGCTTCTGTAATGTGCTTTGATCAGAACGGATTCGTTTGATTTCGCTCACATCCAGATCATGTCCTTTCACTTTGATAACGAATGTACAGTTGATCTTGGAGCATTGAACTGAATCATCATCAGCTGAAGACAGGAAACGAAGTTCCTCATCATTCGGCTCTTTGATCTAATCTTCAGTCAATATGCAGCCGGTCCGAGACAGCTTCTCAAAATTTGCCAGAAACTTGCAGAGACTGATATAATCATAGATATCTGTCATATCAAAACTGAAGGAAGACAGAGAGTCAGATGGTGATGATGTCTCGTCAGTACGAGGACGTTTCCGGGAGATAGTTCCTGCTGGAACATCATTCTAAATATGAATATGTCAGCGATTTTGAAGACATGAAACTTGACACAGAAACATTACATTGATAGTTTCCAGAATAGGATGAGAATCCAGGACATTATCTGTATGATGTGATACAGGTGATATTGTTCGAATATCAGGTAGAAGAGAAGTGACTTCTTCCTGATACATAAATCTCACTCGTGTGTCTGTGAGGTCTGGAGAATATAGACTCACATTAATATCTGGAGGATAGATACTGATATTGAGATCGAAAGGATAGACTCTATCAGGAGTCTCTTCGAGAGTGTCTGTAACATTACTAGGCTCAAGACTGCACGCAGCGAAGCACTCAGATAGGCTCAGTATCAAGAAGACAATCGATGGGCCAACCATTTCCTGTCAATCAAATCGTCTGACTTCGGAGATGCGAACCGTTTCGCGTGATCAGGTCGGAATTCACATCTGCGCGCATTTTTGGCTCTTTGTGTTTTTATATCGTTGATTCTATCGGTTTTGAAGTGTCGGTGATGTTTCCTCATCAAATGGCCTAGGGGACACATTTAGACACTTTAGGAGCTTCTTCTATTCTGTTTCGACTTTCTGGGAGCAGAATTTGCTTCATCCGTTTTGTGTAAGTATGAAACTGCGCTTTTCGATTCGGCGAAGATGGTAATCTTGTTTAAAAATGGCTGAGCCTGAATTTTCAGGCGTATTGCCTTCAGATCTTCAGGAGATCGTTCTTCGTAATCTCAGAGCGGTTCTTCCTTTTTCCATTTCATGTGAGGGCTTCGATAATATCTGCTGGACCTAAGAGAGCCTCGGCTCTGCAGGATTGGCAATTTGGAACCCGCCCAATACAGCAGTGACTCGAACCCACCTAACCTACGGGATGCGTATATAGCCTTTGGTTTCTATACATAACATCCCGCATCTATGTCCTGCAGTCTGAGATTTTGCCATGGACGTTTCTTGTTCATAAAAGAGCTTCATTGATAGTATCAATTTCAAGTCGCTTGTATCTGTCCAGGTATTGCTTTCCATGTTCTTCAATTTTCTTCATCTATGAAATCACAATAGAGTTAAGTTTTTCTTTATCGGCATATATCCTGGATTCGATTCCGAGGTTCTCCATATGAGACCTGCAATTTATGTCCAGTTCTCATTCTCATTGTATGGCTGCAGATACAAGCATGTCATGTCCATATGAGCGGTACTATGGCTGACTCGTGGATACCCATCTCTGACAGGTCCTCCCTTTGCTGCATCCACTTTGCTCTCTGATACCCGAGCTTATCTGTGTACAATCTCTTTCTCTGCAGCATTTTTAAATTTGAATTTTATGGTATGGTAGCGGACGCCTTAACTCTACAATCCCTGTATGGGGCTGCGCAGATGAGAAGGATTCAATCAATATGTGTCAGATGTTTTCCTTCTGGGTCTAATTCTAATATCGAATATTGTCCAGCGCGGATTAATTTGCATCAATGCATCCGAATTCAAAAATTGTCCTTGTTATTTCTCAGTGGCAACATCACCGGACTGAGTTCATCATTTCTTCCAATCCAAAGTCAATACGCTTGAGCACACAATGCCATATAGCTCTCATGAAACGGATAATCCGAGCACATCGACAGGACAGTGCTCTATAGTGCGAGGTGTTATCTGTTCGGAAGGAGAGATCGATCTTGTGGAGAAATTCCATTTTCTCCGCATGTCAGAGGCAATCTCCCCTATTCTCGAGAAATCATCAGCAAGACCAAGAGGTTGCTGCCAACGAGGCCACGCCTCCAGTCGGCCCAGCCCTCAACCGCCAAGTAACGTGGCCTGTGATTCGCAGCATGAGAGGCTGTTTGGGCAGTGAAGGGCTGCGCAGGTGAACTTTGGGCGTGGCCGCGTCTGCTTTGTTGTTTCTGGTACTTCGTTCAGTTATTTTTTGGGGAATAAAGCTGGTTCATTTCCGCTGAACACCGCCTCCATTCTTCCTTTGTCAGTAATCACAGCGTTGTTGAATCTTTACCAGTATGACCGACTGTAGAAATGGATTCAGTCGTCATCTCAGTCAGCGTTAGCAACGACTACGAGGGGACGAGATAGGGAGAGAGACACAAATTATAAGTGAAGTGTATTCACCATCAATTTCAGATCAACGGCTGCCAAACATCCGGTGCAATCAGATTTCACGCGAAATTGTACTAACAGAATCCAGCTTTGAAGACAGTATGAAATTATGTGTTCTAACTTCACTATTCAATAACCAACAGAACAGATTAACAGTTTCTGCGACAAACAATGTGAAATCAGATTTTAATATTCAAATTGGACGGAGAATTTAGCTGTGTTTTTTGTCACAAGCATTGTGTGTCTTAAAACCGCATTGGTTACTCTTGCCATTGTGCCAAAATGCCGTGACGGAGAATGTCTGTCAAGCCGACTGAATGCCTACCGACCAGTCGGAATCTCCAATGTGTGGTAAGTCCGCATTGACTATAATGGAGCCGCAACCGTCGAGTAACAGGGTATAAAGTCCTTGAAATACGTGATCAATCACAGGTAGCGCTCGATTTGGTTACCGCTCTTATACGGAGGCCAATTGTCGACATGCATAAAATTGCGAGTGTCCACGGAGATGCCGTCTTTTGTGAACGTATGGCCCAGAAGATGATGCGAAGGTCTGAAAAAGTGAGACTTCTTCAGGTTTACTCGTAGATTTGCAGCAGTTAATCGGTCCAAAGTGCCGATCGAATCTTCGAGGTGTTCCTCCGGAGAGCTCGAGCCAACCAGTATATCGTCAAGAAAGGGGATTGCAGATGTCAAACCTTCAAGAACACGTTCTATGGTGCGCTGTAGCCCAGATGATGTCGGAGTCAACCCGAAGGGCGTTCCAACGAACATAAGAAGCCGTCATTGCCAAAAACGAAAGCTTTTCGCGATGAGGCTCATGAACTGGAAGCTGTAAAAAGCTCTGTTCTAAATCCATCGCGCTGAAGATACATTTGCCTGCGAGGAACTGGAAAATTTCGGATACGAGAGGTAGGGGGTACCTGTCTGGCAACAGTAGAGCGTTGAGAGCTCTGGGGTCTACGCAAATCCGCTTCGGTTTCTTCTCGCCTGTGATATCGTCCCTCTTCAGAGCAACTACCAGTGGAAGGTTCCAGTGACACCCTTGGGATCGTCCGTGACCTTTCCATTCTGTATCCATTCCCTCACTTGATCGTCAACGACCGGCTTCGCATGATGAGGTATTGGATACTGCCGACGATAAACTGGCTGGTTCTGGCCCGTCTCGAGGTGAAACAACGGCCTCCTGTAGTGAACAGAAACTGTTAAGTGGTATAGCTTGGTTGCGTCGGATAGCGTGAAAAAGCCGTGGATGCGAGGCTAGCGGATGGGGTTCAGCGTTATGGTGAATCTCCGCGAGTGGTGGAGTAACATCCTCAGGTGGGGAGGTCTGAGAGGCGGTCACGGAGTGCGGCAGCTGAAGGCCGCATATTCCGATGCCGTGGCGTTGCTGGAGATCCCGCCCCATAATGACAGAGACACCCTCTGGAGGATCACAATGTCGAATTCGAAAGTAAACTCAGGGACCCGTAGGTGATAGGAACGCGAGCCAGGAGATCAGCTGACCTGGCTGTGGTGAGTCTCCTGCGTTTCCGGCGATAACGTCTGGAAAAAAGAACGCGAAACGATGGAATTGGAAGCTCCAGTGTCCACATAAGCCAGAGTTTCTTGTCCGTCCAAAGCGATTGCTGTGAAGATCGCAGTCGAGTAGTCAATGTGTTTCCCTTTGACTGCTGAAGAGGACTCCAGCTATCGTACAATTCGGACTCCGTGGACGGATTTCATCGGTTCTTCGACAATGTTGAATCTTTACATAGCGCGATTTTCGTCTACTTCTTCAATATAAGCTTCATGAACACAATGATTAGTAGCAACATAACTTGCGGATGACAATGATTTTTTAGCTGTGGCAGCTCCGGATGGAGCAGTTCAAAAACCCAATCCCCCTCTAGACGGTCGCAACACGCAGCCAATGCCTCCGGGAAGCGGTCTAATGGATACCCGTCAGCGGTGAGTCGCCTTTCGAACTTGGATAGAAATTCTTCTGCAGAGCCACGGTCCTGAGTTGTCGGTCGCTTGAACCTTGGCAGCGCTGGTTATGTTGAACGCTGGTGGTGCTGTGATCTGCGGGTGCTAACGGAATGACAGCCGCCTGTGACGTCGGGGGCTGCTGAACCTGAAGCTGGATGGGAGCCAAGAGGGCATGAGTGCGCTTCGCAGCGTCCAGTTGTATCTCTGCTGTAACAATCAGGTCGATCAGATTGCTGATTCGCGCGTCCAGATTGCGTTGGTTGGTGGATGACATAGCGCTGTAGTCCTCTCCGTACAATGATTCTAGTTCGACATTGTAGTTCACAATTGTCTGCTGGAGAATCTCGATTGCCGTGAGACAGTGGCCCGAACATCCTGCATGTTGGGCGCGGGTCGTTCCTGCTGCCCGTTTGCCAATGCGGCCGTATCGCTTGAGCCTTCATGTCCAGAAGGACAGGGACTCGCACAAAAAACTGTGGTGCTTCAAAGAGACAAAGACACAGAAAGGTGAGCGGAATGAGACCTTCCGTGTGTATTCGAAAATACGAATCATTAAAAAAGGGAGAGAGAGAATCACAGGAGCAACAGCAAACTAGTAGAGGCTACAAACTTCAGTGCATTGTCTGCGGACAAGAAAGTGCGCGATGGCCATGTCAGGAGGCCGCGGCCAGTCTTGAACGTCCACGGCGTGAGACTGGTCGCATACCACCGCGAGTCCGCGACCGTTACTTCGATAGACAAATGTCTCAATTTTAAGAGCATACAAAAATATGGAGCTTTATGCATTTGTAGAGCTGAATCAAATTGAACAATCCTTTACTGATTAGATACTCTTGTCAGCATTAACCGCAGATAGAGCAGGACATTGTCCAGTATGTCCAGGACAGTATTCCTGTTGAAATTGATAATGATCTATATAATGCCCAAATATATGAGAGAAATAATTGACATCATTATTACAATGATGTTCAAGACAGTATAATATTGGATGAAGAGAATGTCCGAGATATTCACTCAGATCAGATGATGGATCCAATTTCCGCTTCTTCTTCATGTAATAATTCATTCGTTGAAAACATTCCAGAATGAGCTTCTGTGATATAATCAGAAAATACAAATTAACTTGAACGCAGAAATACCGTCTCGAATCCGATTATAGAATATCTCAATAGACAATGATCAACGCGTCCTTTGTCACAGACTAGTTGCGATTTGATGGAGAATTTCTCATGGTCACTGACGATGAGAGTCTCAAATCCGCACTGTTTACTCTTGCCTTTGTGCGTAGAACAAAGCCCCATAAACTGACTATGCAGAAACGGATTTCCCCATGCTGGCAGCAGATTCGTCGCACAAAAACCCAAATGTTTTTGTTTCGGTCAGGTCCCACCGAAACTTGTCTTAACGATTGTCTTCCATACCCCACAAGGACAGACAATAACATAAGCAGGAGCCGCCGCGAGAATGTAGGACTTATGGGAGGACGGCAACAGTATACAGTTAGGGAATGTAGTATCCAGATATGAAACAGAGATCATCGCCATACAATTCGGAGTAGAGTCGGTCCTTTCTTTAAAACCTTCTGGCAGGCAGATCCACCTCTTCTCTGACTCACTCCCATGCTTGCATCAACGCGCTACACTCCCCTACAAATATCAATATGTGAATGCAGTCGTGAAAGACGTTGCAGAGAAATCAGCAGAGATTGGCAGAGAAAACGATATAGAGCTACACTTCATCCCGAGCCATACAGAACATGAAATATCCGAAAAGATAAAGCCCATTCACTATCGGAAACAGCTGCAGTGGCTGGTGACGGAGAAATAAATCATGACCCGCTGGTATCTTCACACAAACTGATTTTCAAAAAGCGTGAACGACGCATGAAATATCTTGAGACGACTATTATATTAAGAAAGTTTGCAGACTATTCCTGGCAGATGTTTACTGATAGAAGGGAAATAGAGAACTGCAATGGAGATAATGAAATTCCGAACACAATCGGCAACACTCGTACACTGGTCAACAGAACACGAACTGGTCATACACGGGCCAGAGCACATTTTAACAATATACAAATTGACTCTGATGATACATGCAGTAGTGAAATAGAGAGACTGTTGAACATCAACTAATTCAATGCAAAATAATCGAAAACGTTTCAGCATATAGTGCTGGATTCGTGATGTCTTTTTTCTACTGTCGTGAACGCGATGAAATTCGGAGAGGGTTTATTGGCACCATCGATCATCACAGGCTCTGTAGAACACGAAACACTTCCCGCGGATTCCGTCCGGACAGCGCACTAACATAGTTTTTAAAAGTGACCATATCATCGGGAATATCGACAAGCCAGCCAGATTTCACCCAATGACCGATCACAGTGTTAATCTCGGCCGCAGAATAGATTGGCAACGTTACGATATCATTGGCATCATCGGATTCACGTTTCAGATGCGCAGTCGGCGGTACCGGAGCCCCCGTAGTCAGAGATGCGATGGTGACACCGTTAACAGGAGCGGACTCGTACAGGTCCATGAAACAGCGGATCAAGGCCAGGTTGGAAGCCGGGATGGGCTTTCCGGACTCCGGATCCCGATACGACGACGCACGCAGCCACACATTGTAACGATCGACAGCAACCATGACGTGGCAGTCCGTAACAGCACGCAGTTCATCGAACACGTCGAAGATCACGTCGTCGGTGTCGGGCTTCTCGGCACCGTACTGGACCAAGTCACGCAGCGTCATCATCTCCTGGTGCGGTTTCCGCAGAGGCAATCGGGCCAGAACATCGCCTTGGTTGCGGAGAAGTTCACGGAGCCACTCTTGCTGCAGGTCGGGCTGCGTGAACAGCTGCGGATGCAGTCGGCTCGGGATGATGCGCTTTCCGGACTGTGGGAAGCGGTCGGCGTCCGGGACGAACACCGTGAGCCATTCGGGTCGGGAACGTGCCCAGGCTGTGACGTAGTTCAGGGCGGCGCTGCGTCCGGAGCCCGGAGTCGTTCCGCAAAATATGATGGTGGTGCCGGGGCGGTAACCGACGCCGTCCAAGCCCAGAGCACGGCATTTCGACATGATACGGTAGGCGGCGGAACGGATTAGCATCTTCGGACTTTTAGTCAAAGCAAATTCGGACTTGATTGTGCCAGCGAGGCCTTCAGGTAGAACAGTCGTGTTGAAGTCGAAGAAACGCCCGATGTCTTGTTCGGTATGCGCGTGAATGTCCGAATGTTCCGAATAGAGTGGCATGTTTGCGGCCGGTTCTTGTTCCGAAACTGCATCGCCACCTGGGCTTGTTACGTCTGTACATCATGGGCGTCATATTGAGCAGATAATGAATCAAACATAGATAGGACATCGAATGGCGATCAAAACGCGAAGTGTCAAACCAATGGAGCAAATTCCGGTTTTTTGAAAAATATTTAGTTTGGATAAATTTTACACAAAAAAATGCAAAGAGAACAGGTCAGAAAAAGTTACCTTCAACAGCAGGTTGATTATGAGATAACGTCAGGGCGGACTCGGACGATACCCGCTTCTTATCCAATTCGACATCCTGCAGGTGGCGGCCGATCTCCTGGAATCGCGGCACAGCCTCCGCCATGACCTGACGCCAGTCCTCATCCGAGGCCATGGCGGGTATCTCCCCTGGCTGCAGCGTCTCTAGCTGCGTCGCCATGAACTGTTCTCGCAGTCTATAGAACAGGAGCTTATCGGACGAGTCCAAGCCTTCAACGACCGATTCAAGCTCGGCGCGGGCGGCACCGTCGCCGCCTTCCGATTTCTCGAACAGATTGGATAGACGATAAAGCAGCGAGCCAGGCGGGTAAGGGTCAGAAAAGAGGTGGCCTCCTCGAAGGCGCTCCAAAATCGCTTCGGGTTCCTTGTCAGCGGCGGCGTCGCGCTTGTTCATGTGGCGGACGCGGGTGGCGCCATCCAGGTCGAGCTCGGTCCGGGCTGTGGTCGACAGACGGAACGTCCAGGCTCGGGCCCAGCGACGCCCGATGAACGCTCGTAGGAGCGTCATAGAGCGAGGAGATGGAGATGTGAGAGAGGAGATGGAGATGTGAGAGAGATGATGATGATGGGGTCACGGGGTGCGCCCCAGGGGAGAAGGCCACGCACCCACCTCTTTTATATCGATAACTTGTCCACATATTACTGGTTTGGCGAATGAACCTTAAGTCAATGTAGAGTGAAGTACTCGGATACGGTATTGGAATAATTATTCTTATTCCAGACTTATTTATTATATTCCCAGGTGCTGAAAGAAAAAGTTTTTTCCGAAGGCTGATCATGAGGAATAATTCCATTCCGCTGCAAACCGAGAGGAATAAATTATTCATGAAGCATTTTCCAGGAAATAAATAGTGAATATTTATTTCGGCATCCCTGATTGCATGGGGAATCTCACATTGAAACTATACAAAAATTAGCCTGTGATATCGCGTTTCTCACAGACACAAAATGTCTTCACATCAAAAGGCAGAACAATTTGCTGCTAGAGACGATTCGCAACGCAATCCACCCTAATCAATCTGATTCTCATCGATATAATATTTAGAGATTATAATCTAATCAGCAAACAATGCGCGCAGAATTGTTCTTTTCGCCTGGACCGCGCAAGTTTGGTAACGATTTGGGTGATCATGTTTGGCCGACCTCATACTGAGCCTATCTGAGTTCTTCGCTGCATTCAGTCTTGGGCCTTGTAAAGTAGAGAGGATAGTAGACTACACCACGACCCCAGGAAAACGGCTTCCCCCTGGAATCCAGTTTGAGCGTGTTCTTATTACTAAATTTTTGTGTACGACATTCTATTAAACTCCAGAATTGCAAACACATAGGTAGATGATACGATAGGCTGTGCGATCGAATATGAGAAAGAATACGTAAAAGGTATAACACTTTCGTCATTTTCAATGGACAAGATTTTCGCGATCTAATACAGTTCCAAGATATAACCATAAAACGATTCATTGGATAGGGTATTTAGGTGCTGTAATCACAGCAGACAAAGAGAAAATTCGGCTTTCCTAGTTCAAACGACAAAAATTGTAAAAGAAATCTAACATGTCTGGGAAATTTCCGAATGCGGTCTAAAAAATATTCAAAACTGCGCCACTGTAGCATTCGCAGTTTTCAGATGAAAATTCCAAAGATGAGGTCCAGAGCGTCAACGCTTTGTGCCACCACCGCAATTTCATGTATTTCTAATCAGTAGTTGTGCCACCATCTTCGACTACCCTATTAAATCTGATTCTCATCCTTAATACTCGCCAATTCTAATTTGTAAAAATTGCGTGCTGATTTGTGATTCGACAATCGACTTGACAGCCCAAGTTTCGCCATTCCGAAGTCCGAGGGTCAGACTCTCTTTTGCCTGGAAATGTTCGGCCGTGCGATTCCCATCCTGATACTGAGCCTATCTGAGTGCTTGGCTGCATTCAGCCATAAACCTTGTAATGTTACATACTATCTGGAAGAGACTCCTGATAGAGTCTATCCTTTCGATCTCAATATCAGTATCTATCCTCCAGATATTAATGTGAGTCTATATTCTCCAGATCTCACAGACACACGAGTAAGATTTCTGTAACAGGAAGAAGTCACATCTCTTCTACCTGATATTGGAACATTATCAACATCAACATCTTTATTACATCATACAGATTATGTTCCAGCTCTACCTCCTATTCAGGAATCTATCAATGTAATGTTTCCTTATCAAGTCTAATGTCTTTGAAATCTCTGACATAGTCATAATCAGAAAAATGAACCAGTTGAAAATATCTCCCGGAAACGTCCTCGTATTGACGAGACATCATCGCCAACCGACCTTTTAGATCCCTTCAATCATAATGTGACTGATTTCAATGACTACAACAGTCTCTGCAAGTTTCTGGTGAATTTAAAGGAGTCCTTGTGTCTGGCTTATATTGACTGTAGATTAGCTCAAAGAGCAGTGTAATGACGAACTTCATTTTCTGTCTTCAAAGTCCGTTGGTGATGCAGATCAATGCTTCATGATCAACTGTCAATTAGCTATCAATGTGAAAGGACATGATCTTGATCTGAGCGAGATCCAACGAATCCGTTCTGCTCAGAGCACATTACGAAAACTGATTCTGATTGCGAATCTGTATCGGAAATTGATCTGGGCGTCCCGGAAATATGAATGGACTTGGAAGAAGGTTGATGGGAGAATACAGACTTGGATGTATAAGGTGTGTCGTCCTGTACTACGATGTGTTATGGAATGCTATCAGAAAGATCATCGGATGTTTCAGGGACTCTGGGGGAATCCCTTCAGTCATCGGATCCTCCGTAAAGAATGTTCCAGAGATGAATGTCGATCTAAAACTGTCAGCTGCCAATCAGTTGATGAATTTGGTCCGAGATGGCTCGTTCATCTCTATTGACACTCCTGATCTACAGAGCGACAATAATCCGCCCGTAAAACGGATGAAATTTTGTTCACCAGAACAGGATCCCGCTCTGCCTGTGTTTAGCGGGTTTCCTGCATTTCTGAGATTGTTTGATTTTAGTGTGGAGAAGATCACAGACTACACTACTCTGTGTGCTTTTCTGGTGAGATTGATTCATATTAAATGGGGAATATCACTCTGAATCTGTAATTCAGAAAAAGCAGCCTGATGATGACGAGTACGCGTTTCTTACTGATACAAATATATTGTTCCCATCAAAAGGCAGAAAACACGCTGCAAAAGACCCCAAAATTATCAAAGTTCTCGATGATCAGATCATATTGACAGAAACTTCGGAAATCTCAACTTCGGTTACCACGTTACAGAGGTTGATATTGGTGGCCAGTTTATGTCTAAAATTAGTTCGGGCCAAGATTACCGACCCGAACTTGCACCTGAGACGTGAACGCTGTATTGACTGGCTGAATCGAAAATGTTTCTCCGTTCTTTCATGAGTTTCAATATGCTTTCAGAACGATCTTCGGTTCTTTCAATCTCGTTGGGGAAAAATCCGTTCCCTCATTCTATTTTGCGAAAGCTTTGTTCTAGGCACAATGGCAAGAGTGATCAGTGCGGATATGAGTCTCTCATTGTCAGTGACCATGAGAAACTCTCTATCAATCACAGCTAGTTTGTAAAGTGGTTACCGTGATTAAAATCGAATTTCAAGAGAAGGATCGCATCCAGCCTGATAACATGACAATAAAAACTGCAGAATCTGTACGATATCTCTGGTCAGAGATGGCCACTTGCGCGAGGGTCGTTGACAAAATCAACAAACTAGTATATCCAATCCAATCGATTCAGAGATGGCCGCAAACAGAGCAAAGAACAATTCTACCTTCCTGATCCGAACTGGCAAAATTTGCATGCGAATCACAAGCAGATGTAAATCGATAAAAACAACTTCGTAAATACAGAATACCAAACAAAATCTTTCAGCACGCGCGTCATGCCTTCATTTGTGGTATTTCATCTATCATATTCCATGGCTGGGAGGAGAAACATCAATAACGGGAACCATTCGCACATTAGAGATCGCATATAATGAGTTATGAGAACTCACACAGGCTGTATGAGATCTACCGCTCTCCCGCTGCTATATACAATATCACGATTCCCTCTTTCGGGAAATAGTATCAGACTCTGCTATGAGCAGTAATAAAAGCTGAAGCACAAGGAAACCTTCTGGGAGAAGATTACCGATTATGGGATCTTCGAATGCAATATAGATTAATGGACGCCTTTCGGTAGAGACAGATTAGCGATCGAACATCGCAATAGAATATGACTCCAAAATCCACCCACAGGATATTATAGAATCTGATACTCTCGAAATATTGAGTCAACGTGAATAATGCTGTCTCGAAATATGAACATTTCAGGAGGAGATGCTCCAGATGTCTCGTTATATTGATTACAATATCGACATGTGTTTTCTTGTTCAATTTTGCATCTGATGGAGATGATCTCTACACCGAGTATGTCCGGATCATGCTCTGTGGGTGGTCGTGATATTCTCTGATTCGTATGGTGTGTTTCTCACGTTTCTGGGATGCGACCATTTGCGAATTTTTTCGCGCGATTACCTTTGATTAAGCTCGACCAATTGCGATGTTGAATCTTCCAAACAATACATGCACATTAACTGCAGCAACCATCACTATTAAAATCACTCAGGAAAATCAACAAATGCAAACATAGCACGAGTTGTCCGAACTAAAAAATTCTCCTTACAGTTCTGATGCAGCTAGACAGAGACAAAACACAATTTTAAAGTACTGACAGTCATGGATTAGCTGAAAATCAGAAAAAAAAACGATGTAGAAGCTGCCAACATGGATGAATTAACGCGAAACCAAATGAACAAATCCCTGAACATTGTAAAGCCTACCAAACAATAGAATGCAAGCCTAAAATGTTTGGACACCACCTTTAATGAGGGCAGTACGATTACAGAACAAAACAAATCGAATTTCTCAGAAAATGTTCCGCCAAGCCTGGCCTGCATTCAAAGGAGGAATTTTAAACATTAACGCAGCATGGACTGGAGCGAACATCGTCATAACCAAGACGATACGACCATTGGAACTCGAATATAATGGATATATGAGAGCAAACTCTGAATGTATGAGTTACTCATACATACCACTTTTACTTGCAACGTCAAAATTCCCTTCACTGAAAGCCAAAATCATTACAGACTCGACATTAACAGTACTCATCGCAGAAGCTCAAGGCAATGTATTAGGCGAAGATTAGATGAAATGGAACGAACAAGGATGTACAGCAGATGGATGGACTCCTTTCGGGTTTGTTAGAAGAGCTGTAGAAGTTACCAATTCAGAGATACACATGTCTTTATCCACCCAAAGTATTGATAAAATCCCTTATACTGGAGCAACTTACCAAATATAAATTCCATTTTAGTTCCAGAGAAACACTACACAATCACGAGAACGCGCAATTAATCCCCAGACATTTGGAAATTTCACTTTGGACAGATTGTAGTTTCAACAGAGACATTTCACCATCGGAGCACATAATATGTGGTGATGCCTTGATAATACGCATCTCTGACCCAGACTCTCACAGCTCTATTTTTGAACTTGAGATCCACTCCTCATTACAGATAGAAGACGTGACGTCACCAAATCGAATCATTATACGTTTGCAACCGGCTGTTCTCAACAAGCTGCGCACAGCTGCTTGGATGCGCAATATTGTACAACTAATAGCCATAGATTTGAAAACGGGTGTCGACCGCGACACGGCGCAACCATGATTCAGGCGATATGATGATCTGCCAAAATTTTATTAAAGGCGACTGAGCTAGCCTGAACCGCAAACACTCGAGCTAACAAAACCTTTAATACCAGTAATTTTTTGATTCTATCCGTTTGTCATTCGTAGAAACTATCAAGATTAAGACATAGACAAGGGGCAAACTTGTGCATTCCGACGCTTCAAACGCCTTGTGCATTCTTGGCCATCACATTCTTCATTATCAGTAGAGTCGAATGTAAGCTTGGAAGAAAGTGAAGTCGCACAAGCTGATGAATTAAAGGAATGATCTGTATTGATATAGGACAGTACGCGAAGGGCCTGGGCAGGGCAAGATCAAGGACTTGATCGACGGCACGAGATCGACGATTTAACGTGACAATTCGTCACGTGATCATGTCTTGGTCAGAATCTTCACACTCGCCCTTGTCGTCGTGGAAGGCCTCTTGATCCGATTCCCCAAGTAAAAGTGCAGATTTTGTTGATGAAATTTATGGTTCCTAAAAATTTTGTGAGCGGGTCTGCAATCATATTTCTGGTTGAACATTTCTTGATTCGAACTGTGTTGATTTTGATCATGTCGCGGATCTAATTGACACGAAGAGAGCGATATGTTTGGTGCGCGCAGGTGTACGATTGCCTTGAACCGGAGCAATGCATCAGGAATTGCCCCCATAGATGTCGATTGCATGTTGAGGGTTCTTTAAGCACATATCATCGAGCAAGCTAGAAAGCCACGCTGCATCCTTTGCGGCTTCACATAAGGTGTTGCATTCAGCCTCAGTGGTGGACAATGCGGTGATTTTCTGAAGTCTCGATGACCAGCATATCGGGCCGTTCGTAAAGAAAACCCATCCGGATGTTGATTTGGAGTCGGCCAGCTCGCTCGCAAAATCCGAATCGCAGTAACAGTATATGGACTTGGATCGGAAATCTCGGAAGACAATGCCTCGACTTGTTGTTCCGCTGAGATAACGTAATATCCGCTTAATCTTGCATACGTCGAGAGAAGTTGGATTTGAAATATTTCTTGCAGCTGCGTGGACCGCTTGAGCAATATCCGGCCTAGTGGAATTGCTGATATAGAGGAGGCTGTCGACGGCTTCTCTGTATGGAAACGAGACATCTTCAGTTTGTTCTGGGGTTTCGGACTGCTTCGACTTCAGTGATGATGTCTTGACAGGATTGGAACCTGCCATGTTGAAGTGGTCTAGACGTCGCTCAACATATGCCTGCTGTGTGACTGTTACACGCCCACGAGTGCAATCGTGTGTGACCTGCCATCCGAGAATTCTCTTGGCCTCTCCCAGGAACTTAAATTTTAGGTTGTGGGAGATTGATGATTCAAATTCGGTAACGTTACTTTCAGTCTTGGATGCGATAAGCAGATCGTCCACGTACTATATAAGTGTAAATTCGGACTTCACGGACATTTTGAAGAGCAGACATGTAATGATTTCTCGAATCCTGAACGCACCATTTTTCTGACATTAGTCCAAGCAATATTCGAAGTGTTGTACTCGACGCAACTGGTTAGAATGTATCGTCATAATCGACTCCGTATCGTTGGCTAAATACTTGTTCTACTAGGCGGACCTTGTAGCTTTCAATATTGCCTTTATCGTCGAGTTTAGCCTTGAAGACCAATTTAGACTTGATGGGCGTCCGTCCAGCTTGAAGTTTTGCCAGCGTCCATGTTTTTGTTTTCGAGTAATGAGATAAATTTGCTGTCCATTACTGAGTTCCCACTGCTCATGATCGTGTCGTGAAATTGCGTCCTTATGAAGAACGTTCGAGTACCGCATTAATTTGATGGTTGCGAGTACGTCCGTTCCCTTTACGCATCATTCGTTCCATATGTTCTCTTTCCTGCATCTCTTGAAAGCGCGGGGCCTGTTTACGAATTCGTGTTAGGGTTCTGGTTTCCATAGTAGCTGCCTCTGGTAAAGTTGAGAGTTGCTCTTCAGACATAGGGTCCGTTTCGTGGTTATGGTTGTTTGGGGGAGAGGTCGCGATGGAAGATACTGGATCGTCTGAAGTTTGTAACGTTTCGGTAGTCTCATCGTTAATGTTACTCGTATCAATGCGGAAAAATCCTCGTCTTCGGATATCTCATATTCCAATGGATCCGCCATCGGCTCACTGCTATGATGATTTTCAGGTTGATTTTGAACGATGGAGGACCATGAACGTTCAGTGATATTATCTTCGAAATAATTTCCTAGATGCGCTTATGCGGCTTGAGGTTCTAATCAAAGGTCGCGTCACGTGTGGGGAAAATTCTTCCCGTACTGTCCTCTTGGACTATTTAACCCTTCTGTGATCGAAGATAACCCAGAAACGTGCAGAAGGAAGTTTGTACGTCGAACTTGCGTCTTTTTTGGTCCGGAATATGAGCAAAGGCTCTGCAGCCGAATGTCCGTACGTGTGATCAGTCTAAAATCACGCCGAAGAACAGTTCGTAAGGCGTGCGGCCTTTGTTCGCTGAAGATGGTATGCGGTTGGTGATATGCACGGCAGTGGCCATGGCCTGACCCCATGAATCGGTTTAGAAGTCCCGCATGGAGCATCATTGTGCGAGCTCTGTCCGTTAACGTGCGATTCATGCGTTCCGCCACACCATTTTGCTGCGGAGTATATGGAATCGATCTCTGTAGCCGGATCCCTCTGAACGTTAACATCTTGCGAATGTATTGGGATGTGAATTCGGCCGCATTATCCGTTTGTGTTAGGATCGAGTAAAAAGTCCCCTCTTATTGGTTAGATAAACGGTGCGATGACTCGGGAGCAGAGGGTAGGACGCGGGGGACCGGTGTCCTGCAACGGAGCGACGCCAGGGAGTCCTCGGAGGCGGAGCGGCGGGGCACGGAGTGGAGCGGAGAGAGGGTCGGAGTGGAGCGGTGAGGGGATCGTAGTGGAGCGTAGGAAGGACGTACGGAGCGGTGCCGGTGAGACGGAGGCGGAGCGGAGACGAAGGTCGGAGGGGAGTCGGAGGTGAGGCGAGGCGAGAGAACGAAGCAATAGAGAGTCGGAGACGAGATGAGAAACGTATGAATTTTGGAGTTGATCGGAATGGT
>RBZT01000102.1:0-13329 GCA_003693705.1 Polymyxa betae
AGTAGCTACCGTCGATGTCTATGAAAACTGATGCAGGCAAGATCTATCGCGCAGTCAGGGACACCGACCGGGACGCCCATCTGAGAGGATTTCTCCAACTGCAGCAGGAATACCTGTCCGCTCATCCGAAGATTTTCGAAGATTCTAACAGTATTACCCTTTTGCAATTCAAGCACCCACTGCCGTCCTTGCAGTGATGAAGTTCGGCAAAGATCCTTGCAGCAGTAGGTTTCAGCATACAACTCGCCAACCATACACACCACAAAACGTTTTTCGTTTTTCAAAGATTTTCACATTCGTCGTCATCCAATGAGCCCATGGTTGCGTTTGGTGCGGCAAAACCGGATTGGAACGGAAACGGTTTTGTTAGCGGGCAAACCAGGTTCTAAGAGAAACCGCTTTCTATTTGCCTGGCTTCCAAACGAGCCCTTAGGGTTGAAGATTGTTGCAATTCATACCTGTAAACTTTATAGAGTAATTAAGTAATCTTCAATTCTTAGAAAAAAATTCATGAAACGATTTCGTTTGGTGCTGTACACTCTTTTGCGAACATTATGGAAAGCCTCGGCATGTGCTGTGGTATATGGTATGGATCGATCCGATAGCAAACAGCCCACTGTGCTTTTCGATTGGCATAGATTGTGATATAGCATTGTAAGAACTGAGGCTCATGATGCGACCAATACTGAATGAAATCGTTGAGAGCCTGCTCGACATGCTCTACAGTATTTCCTGCATATAAGATTAGGGTGCTTTCAGCCAGGGTTGAGGGTCTTAATGAGGTTTCTAAGCTTTGAGCTGGAGGATCCTACTTAACAGACACAGCGAGAAAGAAAGCAGGAATCACCTTTCAATAGGGGGTATCAAAGTTGTTAAAACGCAATTTTTAAAAATCGATTCTCCGTGGAAGCACCTCCGGGAGGTGCTTTTTAATTAAGAATCGCTTCTCACGGTTATGCGCCCAGATAAGTACCCTCGAAATTTACCGGTAGGTTAACCTTATCGTCATTCGTTGTCGTTATTTGCTGTCGCTCGCGATCTTTACCATGTCAACTAAAGGCACGCCTTCTTCACATCCTAAAAGCCAACGCAAACGCAACAGCCTGGCCGAGTTTAGTTCCATGTTCACCTTTCTCGAGATTTCTGAACCTTTCAAGTTAATCACCGGTTCCGCATCAAATGGCAAGCCAGTTGTTGCTGGTCAAAAACTTTCTAAGGCTACAGCCTACAAAGCCTTAGCAGATTTTGTCAACAAATTCCTTGACAATAAAGATCGTGTCTGGACCACACACGATGAGAAAAGCCGCTATGAAAGCTATGTAAAGCTTTATAAAAACACCAATGCGATTAGCGAACAAACTGGGTTCGGTCTAATACAGGGCGATATGAACAAGAATATCAAAACGATTGCAGAGAAACTGGATATAATGTGCCATTATTATAGCCGGATGCATCAGTTGTTTGGTGCTCGCCAAAATGTTACTCCTGCTGCAACCGCAGAGCTCGGCATTCCTGCCGGGTTCTTTAAAAAACCGTGGAAAAACTTGCCATGTGAAAGCGATGGAAACAGTGAAGAATCCAGCGACAATTCTATCGACACAAACGCCGAAGAGCTCTCTATGGTCGATTATCACCAAAACTTGGGAATCCAGCCTGTTATGGCATCAGTCGTTGAATCTTCTGTACCTACCTCGCAGGATGTAGGGTCAGGCCAGGGAAAGGAATATCTGGAGAACCTGGCAGATGCTTTCGGTAGCCATCAGCAGACCGACGAAAGTGACGATGAATGTCAAAAAATTGACAGTAGAGCCCCAGGAAATGATGCAAAGTCCACCCCAGCCAGGGCGAAACGGTCTGAAAATTCTTCAAAAGGAATCGAATTTCCTGTAGTTACTCCTAAATCCAACAAGCAGGCTCGCAAAGATTATGCTTCCGTTTTCGCCGAAACGCAAAATGCCCAACTGGAGTTCGAAGCGACAAAGATGGAGCACGAATTGGCTCTGCAACGGAAACATGCAGACATACAGCAAGGTAAAATTGATATTGAGAAGGCACGGCTGAAGTTGGAAGAGCCACGTAGTGGTCACAGCCAGCTGCTCGCTACAAAAGTGGCAAAGGCCAACCTCGTTGGTAGTTAAATGACGGCTGGTGCAACAGTGGATCAAATTAAGCAACCCTTACAGCTTGCCTTCGACAACTACCATGTATAGACATTAGGAAAAGAAATTCATTACCTTGTTGTACCAGGCGCCGAAGCTCTGATCCGTCTACAGTTGCACCAGTTTGTCAGTGGCTGTCAGATTCGTAGTCAGTTTCTGGAAGATAATGGAAATTGTCTGATGCAAGACGACGTCCATTCACGATATTGTGAAGCACGCAGCATGCCGATATCCAATCACAGGCTGACTGGACGTCCCCCTCTGAATTAATGCAAATGGGCAAAGCCCTTAGTGATTGCCACCGAGCTTTCAAGACTCCGTTGCCATGTTCGGAAACTAACCGTGCAGCTGAAAGCTTTTCGTTAAACTCCTGATTCATAGGCAAAGATGCAGCCGGATGCCGGTATGGCTCTATCATCCAGCTTGTTAACTTGAACCCTGAGTCGCCCAGCTGATACTGCCCAGGGGAGAAAAATTTCAATGGCTGCTTGTTAATCAGTCCACTGTTCCAGATTGTACTATCATGAACTGATCCAGGCCAACCGGATAGCACATAACGAATCTGTCGGTTGCGCTCGAAAGTTAGCAAAACATTCATAGAATAATGCTTGTTTTCTGTTGAGAAACACTTCCCCATCAAGGCCTGGCTTTTGACGAAGCACAACGTGTGTACCATCAGTTGATAAAACGTAGCCTTCGAAGCCAAAATCTTGGTGCTTCAACTGGCTCAGAGCTGCACGCTCCGATTCATCTGGCCACAAGATGTATTTGGGGCTAAATCAGTCAGCGCTTTGATTACTCGCTTTGTGCAGAGACAGACTGTGCCGTATCCCACTCCTCCGGCTCTTTCAACCATACCGATTGATGCCCCCGTGCCTGAGCGTCCTGAACAATGCAGAGCGCAGGCTAGTTGAACCCATACTTCGCGTTGGGGGTTCTGCGAGTTGTTCTGAAAAATTTCATGGTCTAGAGGGTTTGGGGTTTTAAGGTTTACAGATAAAGACGATCTTTACTCTCTATTTCACTCAAGATATATCTGAACGTATCCTGGCAAACTCTGTCCTATTGAATAAACTGTTTCGCAGTTCGAAAAGGGAGATTTTTTAACGCTGTTGCATCTTTAAATAGATTTTCTATCAGATTGATATAACGACTTTGTCGAGCAAGCGCTATAATGGACAAAAGATTGAAGGCGATCCGCTTGGCACGAGATGATCTTTCAGGATCAGAATTCCTATAGATCGCCATTTTAACAGACATAGCCTTTAAAGCGGCATCAAGATCTCTCAGCAAATGCTCTCTTTCTGAGAACCGCACCATATGTAAATTTTTTAATGTTTGATACCCCCGACTTATCTGCATGCCGAAAATGCGGTTTAGGGTAAACTTATCTACAAGGAAAATCGAGTTTCCTATCGGAAACTCAATCCGGGAAAATTAACATCCCACGGAATTTTGATACCCCCTAGTGTGTGTTAACCTTGGATGCAGTTTGACGCTAGTGAACGTAAAGACAACTGATTTCGGGAATAAATATTTTAGTTTACCATGAACGTATTTTAATACGATAGAACACGAGTACGCAATCAGGCACACGCCACTGTAAGACTGGCCTGACACACGCCATGCCCACTCAATGTGCGGGATGTTGGGTAGCGCAGCCCGGTGCCCCAAGGTCTGCGTCAAAAGTGCGTGATGCCACACTTTGTGTCTTAACACTCTTCCTCGAGCGAGGGTCTATCAAGTCGCCTTCGTCTTCGTCTTGATCGGTCGTGTCGCTGGCGTTGTCTCCCGGGTCGCCGACGTCGTCGACGATGGTGTCCATTATGGTGCTGACCTAGTTCTTGAAGTCAACCTTTCCGAGGGGCTTGGTCATCGGGTCGGCGATCATCTCAGATGTTGGACAGGATTTAACAATCATTGTTTTAGTTTGGATCAGTTCGCGGACGAAACCGATTCTGACAGCCACTTGTTTCGGGCGTGCCGGATTCTTCTTTCCTTTGACCAATGCGATGCAACTTTCGTTGTCCTCGTAGATCAAGGTCGGTTTGGTGATGTCGATCACGCCGATATCACTGAGGTTTCGAGTCCACACCAACTCCTTTGCTGCGTCGGCTAATGCGTTCACTTCAGCCTCGGTGGTGGACAGAGAAGTAAGCTGTTGGCGTTTCGACTTCCAACTAATCGGGCCATGAGCACGATCCCGGTCGTTGATCGCGCGTCGGCCTTGCTACTTGCGAAGTCGGCGTCTGCATTGCCGGTGAGGTCGTACTGTTTCGCCTTCCTGAACACAATGCCAATGTTAATTGTGCCCTTCAGGTACCTCAGAATGCGCTTCACGTTAGAGACGGCGGCGGACGTTGGATGGGTTCCGCAACGCATCAGATGGCTGAGATACGGGCATCAAGCATGCAACTAACCACGAACATGGTCGCAGACAATAACTGGCAACTGTGGCGCCGAAAAGTTATCATCGGAATGAAACGAATGTGCGCTTATGTTACATTGACGGGTGACGATCCCAAACCATCCATATTGCACAGCTCACCAGAGGACTCGAAGGAACTGCTCAGCGTACAAGTTCGGGTCTCCAATGCTACCATCAAGTTCGCTGGCGCGAAGTATAAGTGCAAATCTTCCCCGCAGGACACCAAAGCCGCGGACAAGCTCAAGGAGGCTTAACGAGAATTGGCTGAGGCTACGGAGGCGTATTGTGTGATCGCAGAAGCTCAGCAGCACGATGACGATCAACAACAGCACTCTGAAGCAGTGGCCGACTGGGAGGGTCGACACGACCTGGCCTACCACATGCTCATCATGACCCAATCTGAAAATTATAAGATGATGACCATCGATTGCCTTGACCTCACATCAACATGGAAGAAACTTGAACAACATTTCGAAGGGAAGGCTGCAGCTGATGTCCTCGCTGCCGAGGCTGAGCGGAACAACCTTTGCCTTTCCGAAAAAGACGATATCCTGACTTTTCTCAACTCCGTTAAATTAATCTGCAGAACTCTGACAAGCGCCGGTGCACCAATCAGCGTCCAGAAGCTGCTCCAGACCGTCATTCGCAAGATACCTGTCAGAGACATGTGGGCGCAGCCCATTGGCGCAGCCTCGGCAGAAGGTCATGCCCCTGATTAAGTGCGTGAGTGCGTCAAATCCTTCTTGGCATTACCGGTTTGGTTGACTTCCGTGGCCTGGTTCTGATCTGAGTTCATACTTGTAATTGCCTTATAAACGTTGTTTCAGCATCTTCCACCTCCCTCCTACCTTCTAGTGTTTCCGTCCCGTCTCAGTCTAGCTTGTCTCTATTCCTTGTCCTAACGGCGCCGCCTTCCTCACTCACATTTGTTCCTGATAATACCACCAAAGATGAGCGTCGTTCGGGGCACAATTCTCTACGGACCGGCTGAACGGCAAACATGGGCATCACTGGAGCAGAACATCACCAGTTACGCCAAGAACAACCCATCCAATAAGGAGCCTGAATACGCAAACACAGTCACTCACAAAAAGCAATGTAAGCACTGCAAACGTGAAGGAAAACACGTGAAACATCTGCGGCAAGAAAGGTCACTTCCCAAGGCGCTGCAAGGAGCGAAACAAAATTGACGACATCGAAAAGGATACCAGCCATCTTAGCAACTTCGCCCTCATGGCTGTTAAGCGGGACTTAAGAACACCGATGAGCTGGATCTTCGACAGCGGAGCAACAACATCAATCAAAGCCGAGGTCAAGCCCGACATAACTGTTACCAACGAAACGGTTACAATCTTCAACAGTTCTAAGCTTCAAGAACAGGGGCACGGACATGCCGATATCGATTTTACAATCAGCGACGTGTTATGCGTGCCTGCCGCCAGCCGGAACCAATTGTCTGTTGGAAAAGCGTGCGAGGACGGAGACCTAGACAGCGCCGTGTTCGACAAGAAATGCTGCCGCTTAGACAAAGGAGGCCACCTGATTGCCACAGACAACAAAGTCAACGGATTGTACTTGTTAGACCGCCAGTCAATTGAAGAATCAGCCCACCCAGCACCACAAACCGATCTGTGGCATGGGCTTGCACACCTACCTGTAAGAACGCTGAACGACATGGAAACCGAATCGCTGGCAACCGGGATGGAACAGGCACCAGAAAAGAAATGGAGGCTGGCGAAACCGGAAAGCTATGCCGTTTACCTTTCCCAGCAAGGGATCCTGACAGACGGAGCACGGAGCCAGGAAGAGCTCTTCACGTCGATCTATGTTACTACCCCGAGGAAAAAATCTAAGGCAACCGCTATAACATGCCAATTGTCGACGAGCATTCACGTTTCGTCACGGTATTCTTCATGAAATACAAGGGCGAGGCAGCGAACCTTCTACTTCGCTGTATCCGTTTCTACGAGAGCTTCACCAACAGCAAGGTCCACACAATCCAGACCGACAATGGTGGAGAGTTCACCTCCAAGTACCTACGAGAAGAGTTGGAAAAGAAAGGCATCAGACTGTAAACATCTATCCCGTACTCGCCACAGCTGAATGGCATCGCTGAGCGTATGAACTGGACTCTGAACGACCACGCCCGAACCATACTCATCCAGTCTGGTCTCCCTCAACGATACTGGCAATCTGCTGTCGCTGCTGCTGCCCACCGGATTCCTTAAATTGACCAATTTAATGATCAATTCTCAAAAAAATGATCAAGTCCGTATCCCGGCGTTTTTATCATTATAACCCTCAAATAAATGTATTTTATGAATAAAATTTTTAGAGCTCAGCTTCCTCCAGTATAGCTTTGATTGGCCAGGATTGTTGTCACCTCGTGAAAATACTCCTTATCGGTCTTCATCAAGTGAGCAACTGCCATGCTTTGCAAATGCAGCCTAAGATTAGGGTTAATACGCTGATCAAAACAATCTGAACATGCTTGTCAGACCAATCATAGAATCCTAGTTTTGAAAACCACGCTCCCCATTTCGGACCACACTCGATGGTGTCGTAATCGTGCTCGATCGCTGCAATCTCATGTTCTACCGCATTGATAACGCTCTGCAGTTTCTAGAAAGGACTGAGAAAGGCGATCTTGCTGAATGAAGACCCGCCCCCTAGGGGATCTTTCACTCGTATTTTGGGTCTCATTCTTGAGATGTCGACGACTGCAGTATCCATATACATCATTGCTTTTTTCAAGATGAGTTGATGTGGAATGCGAGGAATGAAGTACTCCTCAGAAAACGTTGCTGATATTGAACAAGGATTACAACCTCCATGCAAGGAATTGAGGATATGGTCATTCCACTTTCAGACAATATCTGGTATTTGATTATCTGATCTTCCAAGTCTAAAACTATAAATAAATTAATGTGGATGATGTCTTTTCGAATGGGTATGTTAGCGTACGTTCGTCAGAGTCGCTGTTGCAGATGCTGCTCGCTGCAATTTCCGGCGAATTGAGGATTTCGTTAATTTCCATGTAAGTAATCAACAAGCAGCAAGAATTGACATAATCCATAATTTTAAGGAAAGATACTTCTTTATTAAACAATAACAATTCAAAGAATATTATCACACAGCATCCTACAGTACGAAATTTCGGAATCAACCCAGAATTATTGCTCAAACATGCATAGAATAATACAAGACTTGCTGAATCTGCAATTACAAAATGCGGGAATTTAGTACATTCATCGCCAGAGCTAAGGTCCGATTCGGCTGTGTCAGGAAACCAAGGCTGGCATTCCGACGAATCGCGGCGAAGTTGGGTGGAAGGAATCGGAGAATCATCGAATCGTCCATAGAAGGAGAACCAACAGAGGTCAACTGATTCTCGGTGCAGCTTTCATCTTCTTGTACGATGGGAAGAGAAGCAGCTTTCATCTCCATTGGCTGTGCAAAAATAAAATCACATGGCCGAGATGTGAATTTCATCTTACGTGCAAAACAATGAGTATCTCGGCTCCACAGATCTTCATCTCCATCACCATCAACAAAGACAGTAACTTCCCTAGAATCTAAAGCAGATGAACCTATTGTGAGCAGCTTCTCCCAAAACCCGGCTCGAGATTACCGAATCTTAACGGCAACTCCTTCCAAGGTAATGATGATTGAGGTTCTTGCACAACAGAGCGTAATACTACAGCTGGAACAGCCTCTGAAGATATGCCTGCATGGTTGTAGATCAAAAGAATCTGAAAGGTCCAATTTACCTGTTTGTAGATTGGATTGAACTGCAATCGAGAGATTTCTTAGGCGAAATGCTCGATAATCGTCGGAAATTATAGTTGAAACTGGAAGAAATGTTGAATCGTGCCTTGGTGGCCTTACTCGCCCGGCCTGACAATCCTGATACTTCTCGAACACTTCCTCGCTGTCGTTCCTAAGACGTTCAACGAAATCGAGAATATTCGGATGACCGTTTCCTGTGAACATATGGTTCAGATGCCTGTTTTAAGTCTCCAGAGAGTTGATAGTGCGGTTAGCGATTTCTTGATTGATTGTTCTGATTATGAATATTCCATGTTGTGGGAGAGAATTTCTCATCCAGGTAGCACTGAATACTCAAAGAACGATTCCATCTTGGTAATTTCGTCGTCCTCAGACGGCCTCAACCTCTGGCGGATATATTGAAAACCAACTGTGTATATCTCTTCGTGTGGAATAACTGTCAGAATGTCCAAGATTCCAGGCTGCATTAGTTTGTGAATCGTCTGATCAGTTACCTGCAATGTTTCAAGGTTCCTGCGGCTGGCCTGTTTCCAGTGAAACAGACAGCCAATGATCAATGTTTGTTGTCAGTTATTTTTACCTTTAATCGCAGTCATCAACGCTCTTTCAAAATCGCAAGTATCTGTGGCGATCTTTATAGGGCATCCCATGACAGCGATGCAGAGATTCAGTGCGAATTGATACAGATACGATGTTTCACCAGTCATCAAGATGTGAAAATCAGGAATGTACATGTCACTTCCTGCATCTCTAGCCATAATCGCCAGCAATTGCCTAAACTTGTCTGGAACAACTTTGAACGTCGCATCGATAAACAGATGCACTCCCTGATATCGAAGCAGATTTCGAAGTCCAGAATGAGCCCAACCAACGAGCCGATGCTGGACGATGGGTGTAGATGGGTCGTACACCTCTGTAATAAAACACAGCCATGTGCTCATTCTATCTCTGGAAAGAACAAGATTGGGATTCTCGATATCTTGGAGCCTATCGGCTCTCCGACCGCCATGGCGCTTGTTTTCCACACGTGCGATGACTTGATTTTTGTCCATCATGTGAATTGGAACGCGACCATACTTGGAAACAATGACATTTCTGACATCAATCCAGATCGATTCGGCTGTTTGGACCGGTGAGAAATTGCAAGATCATCAATGAGATCTTGCATCTAAGCAAAGCAAGTCAGATACTGAATTTTACAAAACGATCAATACAACAGTATAAGTATACTTCTTCAATCACGTTAACGACTTGGGAAACGGATTCGGAATCGTCTAAACCAATTCGACACTTGTGATCATTGGAATAAATCCTTGGTCGATAATTCCGTCAGGATCGACAAGGAGAGCAGCAGAACATGAAAATGATCGCTTTTTAGATGTACGCCATTGGCTGCATCTATAATAATGTTGGCCGTTCCTGTAGGTAGAAGAGAATTCATATTTGTGGTTGCCGACAAATATCATCGGTTGCTTAGCACCAGAGGCTGGCAAGGTTAGATTCAGATCAAATAGCAACTTTCAAGGAAATTATCGCAGATAAACGACAGCAGTTATTATGGTGGCAGTATCTACGGACTTGATCATTTTATTGATCATTGATCATAAATTGGTCAAAAAATGGGCTTCCTGTCCACATCACTAACCTTGTTCCTAGTAGCACCAACAGCCGTCTCTCTCCCTATCAACTCTGGACTAGGCAAAGATCAGAGGTCGGCCACCTACGAATCTTCGGCGGCCGTGCTTTCGTTTACGTTCCGGACCACAAGCGACAGAAGCTCGCACCAAAAGGCGCAGCTTTGCACTTTCCTGGGCCCAGAACCTGTTCAGCTTGGATGAAGCTTAACGCTGGTGTCCGTACAGACAACTGATTTCGGGAATGAATATTTTAGTTTATCACGAACGTTTTTCAAGAAGGTAGAGCCCGAGTCCGCCATCAGGCACGCGCCACTGTAGACTGGTCTGACACACGCCATGCCCACTCAATGGGCGGCACGTTGGGTAGCGCAGCCCGTACCCTAAGTTCTGCGTCAAAAGTGCGTCATGCCACACTCTGTGTCTTAACAGTATGGATGGTGACCATTTATGAACGTTTCTCCCTTCTGAGTTTATTCATTCTATTAATTTCTTCCAACATTTGTTACTTGCTTCCAATGGTCATTGCTCTGTTCCTTTTGCGCGGGTCGCTGCTGTTTGAGCTGAGCGTGCCCGAGCTGTCGCTCGTGGTGCTGTAGCTGCTGGGCCGGCTGGAGCGGATGACAATACTGCTGTTCTTTCTAGTGCTGATGCAGCTGGGGCGGCCAGACTCTGTATTGGTACAGCTGCTGTTTTTGCCAAACTAATCTTCGATCTTTTGCTTTCGGTGTTTCGTTCTAACAAACGTAATAAACGCGAAAAGTAATCTTTGTTTACTATAATTCCAAATTCATGCCCCATCCTAATAGCGAATTGGTTTTCATGTCAAAGTCTGCAATGGTTCGCGAATATTTGTGAACAAAGCCAGCGATCCCACGCAATTCGATGTGCAAAATTCTGAGTTAACTTGCGAAATGGCCGTGAAAATTCGCAGGTCCAAAAACGATGGGAAACCCAAATCCAGCAGTTCCGGTGGTAAAGTCAGATTTCATGCACCATTTGGGGGTAATAATATCGGTAATTATTGGTTTAATGCTCTTTTCTAAGTGAGCAATCAGAACGTTGCCAAAACGCTAATCGAGGCGCGCGCTTGACTATGAGCATGGCGGTAGGGTCCTCGCCTTTGACCGAGAAGCTCGCATCGCTGAACAAGAAATGAACAGGCTGTCGATGGTCTGGGACCATGACTCCAAGCTGCCTTTGGCTTTGATTAAAGGCAGCCGAGCGGAGATCTCTGGCAGATTCAAGAATCTGATGCGACCCGAAAGTAAAAATCTGTTCAAATTGATATGGATGCAATATCGGATCTCCAGAACTATTAGAGACGTCTGCAAAGTAGGCAAATCATATGTTAAGTTGCAAAAAGATACATTACGGACATGGAGAAATGCGCAGGAAAACCTGCTGCGCGGGGCCTCCTAACGTATCTTTGCCCAAAAGACAAAATGGCCTAAAAGATACGTTCGTATGATTTTAGAAAGATACTTTAGAGCGCCACCTCTTACAAGACAAAAGAGACAAGATTAAATCTTTATTAAAAGTTTAGCTTATAACACATCTCTGTAAGATTGTCGGACCCGTCATTCGTCAAGTAAACCCAGGCTGGTTGTAGAAAATTGAGCATGGCCCGGAACCAATCCGCTTTAGAAAGTCGTTAACAGGGCGACGTTTATGACGCTATAATCGCATCTAGGAGATCGGGCAGTTTATTGTCCTCGATCTCCAGTAAATCTAACACCAGGGAGCAGGTTTGTGCGTGATTTTCACGAGTGGCTGCAATCAACGATAGGACCTAACGACAGCCACATCGTCGTTGCTCTCTATTGGTCAGATGTGTCGGACTGGGGATCACGAGGATCAGCCATCGCAGCTGTGTTTTCACACGAACAGCCCAGACTGGAAGACGACGAGAAGCGGAAGCGACCTGGTGTCATGATTCACTACCTAGGTTCAGCTTCCGAGCCTCCTCATGAGTCATCTACCATCAATTNNACTCAAGTATCGTGACTCACAACTTTGAACCTTTGCTTTCTCTGTTTATCGAAATACAATCATTCTCGAATCTATTCGATTCTTATTATTTCTTGTTCGCCTGCTTCTTCGTATCCTCAAACCTGGAGTCGCAGTCCGAAGAGCGCAGAGTCAGAAAACCAACGTACCGTTTATCGTATGTTTTTATCAAAAGACTTTACGGACGTTTCAGTGCCTGAACGTATGTTTTGAAAAATGCGCCAAAATCATACGTTGACTTGTGGACGCCTCTATTCAATCCGTACATATCATCTGTGGCAACGAACGGGTTGCCTTAATCGATCCCGGAAGTCTAGCTACGCAATGGTTCGTCGAAGTATAGCAAAAAAGAAAGAATGAATGTATTTTCAAAAGAAAGACAAGATCGAACAAAGGTTGTATGACGAAACTTTTGGGTCAAGATGAGAATCGATTGTCCGCTCCGTTTTTTGAGAATGACTTTAAAGCGTTCCATGCCTTCCTTGGCGTGCTCCTCTTGTTGACCAATACGTACGTACTGACGTGACACCAGAGATGCAATTATCACCGAGAAAACCTTGTTCTGTGTAGCCATGTTGGCGATATCCTCTTTGTGTGTGTTCACCAGGTCGTATCCGATCAGGTGCGCTGTAAACCCGAACTCGAACGCGCCCCAATTCTTTCATTCAGCGTCTCCCCGGTAAACGCTCGGATGGCGCCTGATCCCATAACCTGAGGTGATGTGGTAGATTGTGTGATGCTGAGGCTCCAGCCGGATCGCTGATCCGCTCCCGTGCTGTTCGCCTCGCTGTCGCTCATGATCTCTACGATCGAGATACTAACGTTTAGGGCAAAGTAGCCAAGTGATGTTTTATATATATTCAGGACGCAGGACATGTTGGGCTGCAAGCCCACGTGGCCAGTTGTCAGCTGCCAGCTCCAAAGTTCGATGAAAGGTCACTGGGACCCCCGGCGCAGCCCGCTGTAGTTCCCAGGGTCAGCGTCACTCTAACAAGAATGTGGTTGGAAGCAATAATTTAACAAACTGTCGTTGTTGCATTCATCCAAGCGGAAACCAAATATCCATGTTTTTCGGGCTGAATCCACCCCTAGAGGAATACCTGGGAACAAATCAAGAGCAAATGTATTAATTTACTCTTGCCGACCCATAATGTGCCTATTCAGCATCTCCATCCGGCTGTACTTGCGTTTACTCTCTTCCGCTTGGAGCGGATCCTCCAATCGCGATACGCTACTAAATTGACACACACGAATTACAGCTCGTTATCAACTCTGATCGATCCAGCTCGAATCCCAGGACCCAAATCCA
>RBZT01000102.1:17331-62405 GCA_003693705.1 Polymyxa betae
CGTCAGCCTGTCGTGGGTGGTAGTTGCATCCAGTGCCGTGCGGCCATGCTTGACTGTAGCATAGGAACAATACTGGAGCCTGTCGCGGATTCCAATGTTGGCGTCAAGTCTGACATGCTTGAGGCCAAGGAAACCTCGCAAACCAAGGCTTCTTTCGTGAGCACATAGGGCTGTGTTTAACGGTTATGTAAGCAACAAAAAACCTGTTTCTGGGACACAGAATCTCAAATTAAAAAGAGTAGCCGAAACTCCATATTCGATGAAATCTCTGCTGAAATTCGAGGACCTATTGGCGATGAAGAGTCTGGATGATCCACAGAGTCCGTATGGAGAAGTCTGGTACGAAGATCATGTTCCAGTAACCAGATATATTCAGATCTCTAAATAAACAATTTACTATTGAAGCTGAAAAATGCCGTGTCTTGTATGAAAGATATTTAGGTACCTAAGCCTCCATTCCAATCAATCCGAGCCCCAAAACGTGGTCTGGATTCAACAACCTTGTTGACAGATACGATCGAGACAGTCGCGTGCCTCGTGCACCTGCCTTGTTATCAATAATACAACTTTCACTTCTTGTTTTATCTTATACTCTGACCTGTAGGTTGAGCCCCGAATAGGTTACGGGCCCAGATTACGTGCATACTCGATATCAGGATCGATCAGCTCTGCGTCCACCAAGTTCACCTCCGAATATCTGAATGGGAGCAATTGGTCTTTATGGTCATGGGAGTTCAAGAAAGGAGTCCAAGAAGCCAACTGTTTCGATATCTTTTCCGGAACCGAATTGAAGCCAGCCCCGTCATCGGATGATCCCAAAGCTCGCGGAATCAAGGATTGGGCCATAAACTTGCACAGGCATTACATCTGATGTCAAAATGCGTGTACACGGAGATGAAGCAAAAAATAATGGGACAGAATACGGTTAAGGCGGCATCGGACGCTTTGGAGAGCCAATTTATGGCTAAGTCAGGCCACGAGCGGTTCCGCCGTCGGCACAAGCACTTCCAGATGCGGCCGGGATAATACAAATCCATGAATGCCTTCCTGGATGCAGTTAGGCAGAATCAGCCCCACATCCTTGCTGTTAAAGGGAGCTGTTCTATACGTTGTCCATGCTGGCCTACCAGATTGTTATGATTATGCCAGTCGACATAAGCCAGCGGAACATGGACCTCGAGACGGTGGTATCGTATCTAGGTTCCGAAGCCGCCGCCAAGAATCTGAAGTCGCGTGAAGTCAAAGGCAAGTCTGGCAAAGGATCCGGTGCAAGCCACGATCCAGCATCGTAGCGAAAAGCAATCGGAATTCGTAAATTCCAAAAAAGGGACTCAGTAACGGCAAAACTAAAGGCGAAGTAAAATGTTTTTGATGTCTGGAGAAGGGTCATTTGGTTAAAACTGCGCAGCTCCAGCGCCTAGGAAGGACAGTCACAAACCATGGCCGCTTTTTTCGGAGACGATCAAGGTCATCAATCTACGGTATCTCAGTTCCGGATCCAAACCGCTCAATACCCTAGAAGGGATGCCTCTACTGGAGACGATGATGCGCCGACTCCACACTCTACACGGCGGCCGACAAGCCGACAAAAGGCGCCCGATTTATTTTATGGATGCAAATAGAAATCATGAAATCTAATACATCAAGACCGCTCTTGACAAAACCATGCCGACAATCGCATTGCTTTGACGCGAAGGGCTCTACCAATTAGAAGAGCTGACCGCCAACAACAGCTCCTTTCCCACATATCCGACAATTGGCCATTGGACATTCACACCAAGCAAAGGGAAGCGTCCCAAATAGAAATATTAATCGGTGTATTTGCAACAATTGGGCATGCAAACTTCAAAGGATTATGCAGCACACAATTACCTGCGATGCAGACGTCCACACAGCAAGTAAAAGTAATAATTTATGTTTTCGTTACAGCCTTCTTGATGAGTTGCTAGTTTTAGCCGTTGCCAAATGGTTTAAAAAACGCCATCAAAAACGTGGCGAAGACCCACATTCATGAATGCTATATTTGAGGCCGATAATTGGAGTGGTTGGAATCAATCACTGCTGTGGCCAGTAATGGATCATATTTGTCAGAGTGCGCCCTGGCATACTAAGAAAGTTTGTTGCTCTCATAACAATTTTACAATCCTTCATCAAAACAGTCATGCTGACTGGGTCGGCAAATGGTAAGAAGCAAAGTCCAGAACATTCACATAATCATGATCGTACTGGAAAAACATGGATGTTATCAGCTGCTTTTGTTGAAGTTAAAAATTATTCCTTATAAATAGGATTAGAGGAGTGATCACGCAGAAGTTAGGACCCACATCCAGAGAGGCATCCAAGTCTCTGCCTGTTCTTCATTTCTCTGTACATGGCCCCTTCACGCTCATGACAGCCTGCATCTCCCACATCACCTGCTACCAGGAACGAGCAATATGCGCATGCCGCCCCGTCTCGTCAGCCAATAATCGCTCTTCGAGGGTTCGTCGTACCAGTATGAGTTCCAGGGGCCTATCATTGCCGGCGCTGCGTTTTTTGGAAAATGGAAAATTTGCAGTACAAGCTTACTGCAGCTCAGCTTGAGCTAGTGGAAATTGGTGTGATTGCAGATTGAAGAAGTTTGGGTTTGTCTCGCAGTGAAAACTTTCAGCCGAGCCGCTGTTGGTTCGATGGTCAGGCTGTAGAAGAAAACACCGATGAAGCTTGTGCAAGCATTCACAAGGTCGTTTGTAGCTTTTTCTCGTTTGGAGGTTACGAATCGCTGACAATTTTGCTGACGAAGGCACCCCATAATGTTTCGGTGATGAATGCTAATTCTATCTGTAAAAGTTCGCACATTCTTTCATTGTGTGATGAAGCTAATCAGCCTGCACATCATTTTACTAGAACTGGCAATCTTTGTTTGGAAGACTTCCCTTACACAGGCCCGAGAAATACCCTGTATTTAACACGGTTGGAGCCCAGGTCCAAACTTATTCAGGCGCCTGGCCTAATCCCGACAGTAACTCACAAGTGGAATCTGCCCTAAGAGCATTTCTTCAAAATTTGATCATCGCTGTACACTTTACGGAATTTGTATTGATTTTCTCAGAGAACAATCGGCTTCAACTCCGAATCGTTTGGGGTGTCACCATCATGCTCATCATCTGCGGATTTGGCGGAAATGGATCCCTACCGAATACATTATCTTTGAGAACGCCTTTAAACGCATTACGAAGAAGAAATATTTTATGGCGAATGGAGATACTCAGCTGAGTCCAACCGAGATGCTTATTCTTCGTGATTGTTGCATGAATCAACACAATCCGTATCACTTCATGGTCATTACCATAATCTTTCAGTCAGTCAAGCTGTTTATGCGCCATGGTGACAGAGAGCATCTCGATTTCCAAGATTTCGAGGAGTCCTTCTTCGTGGTTAGCTTTTCCCTTTAAACCCGCTACGCTGTTTATTGTTGATAGGGAAAATCGAGAGCACGAATTGTGGTAGGCCTGTCCGTTGTTTCTTTTCGATATTTTTCTATAAATAGCACTTCTGGCAAACCTTGATTTGGGTTACGGTTTTTTGAACCTTTACCAACTTAGCAAAACCAAAACATCGTTCAAAGATTAGCTGTTAGGGTCGGTGGCAAAACAGAACAGCGGAATGTCACTAAAACCTCTCTTCACCATCGCGATAATGGCGTCCCAGAGTTCGACGTGAAATCACATCTGTTCGTGCACATAGGATCAAATCGGCATAATAGCGGATTCCTGTTTCATTGTCAACGTAGATTCGATTCCGGCCGAAACGATGAGCATTTGAGACCGACACTGTTTTCCAATGCCTTTGTGAACGCTTGCGTCATCGTCGTGGCTCATTTGGTCATCATTGTGCCGGAAAACTTCGTACCTATTCGCCATGTGGTATGGCGCGAATTTACTGGAAACCATGAAAGCGGCACGGCCTGTCGCACCGATCAACGATTCCCGTTATTATAGAGATGCTGGAAGCGTGATTAACGTGATCAAAGCAGCCACGCCATAGACAAACCACTGTATCAACAATTGAAGTCGTTTTTAACTTAACTTACATGCTGGGATAATATCGTCCGTAGATTCCAACCGAAAAGGCAATCTGTGTTTCTGGAGAGCGGCCACGCGGTCCGAGGTAATCTAACCAGACTATCAAAACTTCCCGGTTTACGAAATCCGAAGCTTGGCCGTTATAGCCCGTGAATTTACAGAACGTCTAAGAATTCATCACTATTTTAGGAACGCCGACAATGCACGAGATATCAACTATCTTCGTTTGTGTCAAACTGCTATTCACCGGAATGATGTTGTTGATTTCCATCAGGCTATCGCAATATTGTGCAGACAATGAGGGCAACTGTAAACCATGAGCTGGTATTAGAGCGTGAGAGTGCTGTGAATGTTATGATGAAGACGGTTCGGCAGTCAGCAAGGGTCACCGCATCTGCTGTAGCCAACATTGAAGCGGTTGAGAGTGCGTTTTCTCCACGATTCTGGACAAGGTGCTGTTACGGAATATCATACAGCGGACAGGCACAGCAATGCGGCTCTTCTTCCAATGGCAACTCGGAAGCAGCTGACTACCAACCAAATTTGGCGCGGAACGTCGGAAGCAGGTTTTCCACGATTTTGATGTCGATTGATTTCGCTTAGGGACAGAAATAACATGTGAGGAGAAGTTGCATTTTATGATATCCACGGCCTGCAATGCCAAATTATCGAACGACGGCTGTATGCAAATGCTTGTCGTAACCTCTAATCGCAGATTCTTCGACCTCTTGTGCTTGGCGTCGAAAAGCACTTTCAAGGCGACCAGATTGCGTTTTTGAAGGCTTCGATCGACGGCAATGAAATGCAAGCATCGCGCAGTTGGAAAACATATTTGCTCAGGCGGAGACGAGTGCCAAATGAGTCACAGCGACTCCTGTCACAATTCAATTGACTTGAATCACTCTAAGATGCAGTATCGCACTGTATCATCATGATAAGAGCAACACTCATCAACTCTAAAATACGCACATCTCTCTCGGTACCTATGGCCGAATCACGCGCTTCCCATGGCTCATCAGTCGCATCACCGGAGGCGTTGACCCCCACCCACACCCAGCTGAAAAGAACGGAACCCTGTCCTGGGCGGGTAGTACCAATATTGATATTATCGAATGTCAAATACAGCAGATATTCCAATACCGTAGACTTAGTTGTATCTAACCTGAGATTCCGTTCTGGTCTCTGCTAGATGTTCGATGACACCCTGGCGGCCTAGTCTGTCTGTATCTGGGTGGTTTGATGCCCTGTCACAGTGGATGGAATGCAATAGCAACGAATCTGACTGTGTGACGAGTAGCGAAAACGTTTTTATCCATTTAAAATTAATCAAACCGTTAAAAGATGATTAATACCCAAATTAGCTTAGGAAAAACATCATCCAAAGAAGATAAATGTTTCTTAACCGCTCCTACGCGTCATCCTCTGCTAAAAAGGGATCCTGCCCGCACTATGCTGGCGTATTCGCTACCGTTCAGCGCTATTATGCTCTGCATTGTGCGAAAGCAATCTCAATTGTTGAAATTTGCTCTTCACGGGTAACCGTGAATTTGGCACCAACAGGAACAGTACTAATTGCGTCCAACGGAGATCGTTTGTGTTTGAGGCAACCATTCAAAGCAACGTTGCCTACCTAATTTAATATAGTTAGGCAATACCATCCAAAACTGTTCGCTGGCATACCAGCAGTACTGATATCATAGGCTCAGAAATGAAGCGAACGAGGATTTTGCCCTTTGATATTGCGTTATGTTCAGAAATCCATTACTCCATGTCAGGTCCATAATGTGTGGCGGCTCTATCCCTTATCAATCCAATAGCCATGTTAACTGCATATCACGTGATTTGCTCAATCCTTACCAAGCGTACGATCAGGGAACAGGGTTGCTAACCAATGCAGGAAAAGAATTGTTATATTTTCTGGTCATCCAATGCGACTCCGTGCATACTACAACTCTCGTGCTATAGTGCACCCATTGCTTCATCAGAGTGCCTCTAACTTTGTCCGCTCCTCTAATGAAAGAGGGGTGCAACAAAGTCGGCTGCCACCGCAACGGTGTCCCCCGAATTTGGAATCAAGCGGCCGTGCTGGTCCTGCCACACGCTTAGACTTCTGAGGAACAAAACGGTCTCATGAAAGCGAATTAATGTTTCGTCCATTGCAATGAAGTGGTCTAGGTCCGCGTCCCTAAAGTCTTTCCTTCTTGCTGCTGATACTGCTATTGCGATCTCTCTTCAGGTTTAGCCCTGATCCGTATATAGTGTATAATATACACTTTGACGGAGTTCGCAAATTTTGGCCCCAAATCGTTAAAGTGTATATTATACACTTTAACAGCTGGAAAATGGTCAACTTTGATAAATTCTATAAAATCAACCATTAATCTAGCATCGATGAAATTTTGCAATCATATCAGGTATGACCCAAACCCTAGCCCGCAAAAAAGTTTGCGATGAACTCGTGTTCTGGACCTCGCCATTGCTTGCTGGGTTTCCTGACTGTTTTAATGGCGTCCCTGGAAGAGTTTCTCGATACACACGATGATACAACGTCCAATATCTGGAAAGACGATACTGAGGATGATCCCATACAGCTGAGTCATGCTCAGCTGCTCAAATAGACCAATTTTCTGTCGTACCGAAGTCGCTGGATGGAGGTTTTACGACGACGCAGTTCGTGATTTTCGAACAGTTCCAGCAATGCCTAGGTTACCTGTGTTTTTATTGTGAACTGTTGTTTACTTGATAACCTCTTTAATGCCGTTCGAGAAAGGTTACCATCATGTCACGTTACCAACCCTGAACCCTAAACCCCAAAAATGACCTGAGGCTATTTATGGAGCGATAGCTTGCGCCTCAAAGTGAGCGAACATGAGGGCAGCGAAAGAGTCCGGAACAGGACTCCTCTGCACAATCGAAGTCTCGAACCTGATGTCAAAGAGCTAAATAAACACTGCTCTCTTATAGTGTTTATTATGCACTATAAGGCATTTCCCCAGTCTTGCGTGGCCCCGCAAACCCTAAACCCTACCCCGCGATTGCGAAGGCTCCCTTTGAGCTATCATAAAAAATTTTACATAAGCATGTAGAGCATTACAGGAGCAGCATCAATATAGTAATGATTGGGGCTCATGAGCTTCCTCAGAGGTTTCACAAATCGTTGAAAATGAAAAGTGCATAATATGCACTTTACGGAATGCGGATCAGGGTTAGGTACGACCTGAGAATCTGTCTCTTTCCGGTTGGCCCAACGGTTTCCTTACAGATTGCCAATATAACAATCTGCTGTCCAACCGTTATAATAGGCATTTTGAATCAAAGAGTCACCGCATTCGGAAAGATACCGTTTTAGACCGTCAACGACAGCCCAAAAATTCTCAATCAGACTATGACGTTGACGAATTGCTGCGACGAATTCTGGCATCGTTTCATCATCAGGAAGGCGATAGCGTGCCTGCACCATATTCACCAGGACACGGTCGAGAATGTGGATTCCGAACTTCAACCAGGTTTCACAAGCGGACGATGTGGCCCAAAAATCATCTCAATATCCAGATTGGACATCTATTTAATGCCAATTAATTTTTTACGGCTTTAAAAGAAACGACATTGATACTTAGTGCGGCACCACAAAAGGACAAGACAGAGGTTATCTTCCGGCCGCATCACGCCTCGAAGTCCGCGTTTACTGCGTTTAGGTCGTATCATCCCGTCATCCGTGTGCGGAGTGTTTCGAAGGTAATCCAGTGTGAATTTGTCCAACAACTGGCGGAATGCTACATGGTCAAATCCGGTCGCTACCAGCAACGCTGAATCGTGACCGCTTCCCCACAGCATGCGCCATGCAGAATCACTGGGCCATAACAATGACCTACGCGGTATTTTGTTGTGTTTAACAGCCCCACTCCTGTTGTCGTTTCGGCGACGGTTCATCTTCAGAACGAATAGCCACCACATCATCACCGGCGTCTAACGCTGTCTTTCAACTTCACAAGTTGTTCGTGGGCAGAACTCCTGTTTAACGTAACCGACACTAAAGTAGCTCCCAGCCCTAAAATAGCTTTTTTCGCCAACAGTGGTAGCTACCGACAGCAAGTGTTTAGACGTAGCCGACGCTAAAGTGGCTTCCACTCCTAAAATATTTGTTTTCGCCTACTTTGGTAGCCTCCGACGGTGTTTAATAATCACTTTTATAAACGACTAGTTTGCTCAATATGACTGAGCCCAAACTAAAGAAGGGGCGCATGGCTGGAGCAATCAATTTGTCCGTCGAAAACCTGCACACCCTGAATACGTACTGCATGAAATAAAAACCCATCGGCGCCGACGATTGGGAGTTAGTAGCTGCAGAATACAATGACGCGACCGGGCAACTCCGTACTGGCGAGGCCCTCAAGAAGACGTTTCGGGAGCTCCGTGACAAGAAAGTTCCTACTGGGGATCCCAACTGTCAGTTCCAGATCCGCGACGCGAAGCGGATACAGAGGATGATTAATGTGCGCGTCATGCTGGACTCCTCTACGCCCGAGTGTGATCTGTTTGGCGAAGTGCAGGATCCCAACGATGGAGATGAAGAGTCCGTCGGTGAATTGTCCTGGTGCGAATTCGAAGACGGATATGGAAGTCCTAGAGAAAACAAGGACACGCCACCGAGAGAGGCGAACAAGGCAATTCCACGGACAGGTTGCGCCGGCAAGACGAAAATGGCGTCCAGAGTAACAGCCATGCCGGTTCCGTTGCGTCAAAAACGGAAGCTGAAGATGCCGGACAATAAGGGCGAATACCGAATACTGCTGATGGTGCAGATAGAGGCAGAAGAACAACGAGAGGCTGAAACGCAGCGTGAAGAGCGCCGAGCAGCTCAAACAGCAATTGATCGTGAAGAGGCCCGGCAGCGTCATGAACATCTCATGGCCTTGATCATGGCTGTTTTGAAGAAAGAATAAATAAAAACCCTCAGTTTTGAGGCCGATTTCTAAATCAAGGAATCTGGAAAGGGCCTTTGTGCCGATTTTAAATTCTAATTCTAGGACGAATCGGTCCAAATGTTCTGACACTGTGACTATGTGGAAGGCTGCGCGAATTTAGTTTAGGAATTCCTAAATTGAATTCCAGGAACCGTCCAGCTCCTCATCCAAACGGCGGCGATTATATTCATCGCGATATACCACTTAATCGTCAGAAGATCATTTTGAAAAACAAGTTTCTTATATTCAATTTAATTTATTCCCGTATTGCATCGTTTATCATGATGGAGTGAAAGCGTTAATGACCTAAATGGTACTAATACATATCAAATTTCAAATGTTAAGTATAAATTGCCTGTGTGGATGTAGTGAAATCAAATATCCTCCGGTCTCAACCGTGACTGGGTCTTCAGGACAGGCTCGGGACCCACGTTATTTTATTCGCGGATAATTTTCATTTTTTCTGTAGAGAAAACACCTTGTGTCTTCTTGTTCTAGTGAAACCACCCAAGTGCTAACGCAATTTAATCATAGTTTCCCAGCTTTCGCTTTACTAATTCGGCTCCGCTCTACTCGGAACCGCCGTTGCCCTTGTCGGCGGGGTCTGCCTCGAACCCAAGACTGCACGCTTATTAGAGCCGACACTTCCAGGCCGGAAGTGAAATCTAATGATCAGCAATGGCGCGGCTGTGATCGTACGGGCTCAAGAAGCAGACCAGGTTCGATTGATTGTCGAGCATTTAGCTTCTCGTAAGTCTTCATTTTTTACCGATGATAGAAAGGAGCTAGCGATTGCGTTAGTTGATCGGCTGTTGAGCGTAATGGTGGCACGAGAAATACTCATAAGGGAATGGAACGCGAATTCAAAGAATGGTGCGGCGAACGATATTGTTGCGATATGAATTCAGAAATTGTCTCTGGAACTAAGTTGTTGTTGTTTCTCAAGAAAGCGTCGAAGTGGCTCCGAGGGCCAAACAATTGGCGAGAAATCTGTTTTGAACGCAGTGAGCGCCATTGTAGATCTCTGGAAACGGCAAACATATCTAAATGTAAGTCTAAATTATCGAGACGCCACAGCGTGAATTAAAACTACGAATCTGTGTTAATCAGATGAATTGCAATCCTCACCCTCGGGGACCTCTGGTCAAAGAGTACTTCAAACATCTGTCTGCTCAAGAAATCAATAGGCGAAGAGCAAGTTTTCACGACAGGGACATTGGGAATTTTGCGGATGGGTATCTCTCGTCGGAAGAACTTGCAACGATTAGCAATGAATTCCTCAAAAGCAGTGCTTCAGTTGGCTTCAGGGATCGCTGCGCCTTTTTTGTCACTCATTATGCCATGGTTCGAGGCGAAAATCTCAGAAATTTGGAACTAGCCGATCTGCTCACGATGGTGCTTCCGAACGAAGGCCCGGATACTTGCATCGCACTAGTCTTGATGATGATGCAAGGTATCGATCGCGGGTTTTGTTTGGCTATGTAAATTTGATCTGAAAATATTTTTATTTGTTAAGGTCAACCAATTAGGCCGAAGAGAATATGCAGATATGATTCGAACCAAAGATGTCGCGATCGGTGGCATTGGAGCTCTTGCTCATTTTTTTACAGATTTCATCAGTCGACAGACCAGTTTCCCTCTCTGCGAAGGAGCCAGGACGGTTCGATATACAGGTCTTGTCAGTTATGCATGGACTCAGTGTCCCACATTGTTAATCCGCCAATTATGCAGGTTATTCGAGGTGGGTCCGATCCATGAGAACCGCTGTCAACAACAATGCAGCGTAAAGGCATCAAAGCCGTTTATAAACGTCTCAATCTGAATTACAAGGCAATCTGCCATGTCATTCGAGGTTCATCAGCAGGAATGGCCGAGTTTGGAGTTGCTGAAGACAACCAAATCCGTCGGCAAGGTCGCTGGAACAGTCTAGCAATGGAAAATTGCTACCTTACCACAATTCCATGAGAAGCTGTTAGAGCTTTAGCCGGATTCGATCCAAAGAGACCTTGCTTCTGCCTCCCAAGGTCATCTCTAATCCCTCCGAAAGCACTGTCGGCCATGGTCTTTCCATGGATCGACGAATTGCCGCTAAACGCGAATCAGGTCTTCTTACTCCAACAATTTGCTTTGATGGCATTTTTAAAGCCATGGACTTCTTAAGGATAGTTCTTTTACAAGATTCGGTTTGTTTAAGGAAGGTCGCCCAATCTATTCATTTGGAATAACACCATTTTCACTTCCCCTGAGTATCAAGTTTTTGAAAAGGAACTGAAGAGCTGTATGCCAAAAGCCGCTAATCCTTATGAAGTGACGATCAGGGAAGTTCTTCCAGCTCTGAATTCCCATCTACCAGAAGAATTTTCGTCTCGCCGCTCAGCGGTGTTTGCCAATCATACCGTCATAACTCGTACAAGCGACAGCATTATCAATCTTACCAATGCAGTAAAAGACGTGTTGTCGGGAAGAGCCTCTCTTCAAATCAATGTAAACGTTCCCGATGCGGAGCCAGTAAACGTGTTTAATAATAACGATTGTGACCGCACTCGTGCTGGATCTGTACAAGCAGATGCAGGTATTGTTAGCGCTTATCTCTATTCTGGTTGCATTGATGCTCGGAATCGTTCTAGTGGCTTTACCATCATCGAATGGACAGCAACATGCATTATCGGCACCCCAAGCTATAGAATGGATCGTCAAATATTTACAGTTCACGATCTTTGGGGAGAGTGGATATCGGCAAAGGCCCATCAGAAAAGGCTATGGAGGATACATGGGGATCGAAATGGCCGCAAAACCAAACCGAAACCCGATTCGTCAACCGCAGAAGAATCATTATCGATGAAGTAACCCGAATAGTCCAAGATGTGGGTGTAACCGTTGAGGAAGCCGTCAGAAACCTTGATGGCGAAATGAAGGCATCCAAAAAGTCGCTGAACTGGCTCCAGAAACAAATCAGTTCGAGAGCTGCCTCCCGCTGATTCTGAAGTCTTTCTAAGTCTATAAAACATTATTACATTCTTGCCTTGACATTCACGAATGGTTGGTTGCAGATTTCATGCTAATATGTTCCTGGCAGGCGGGCTGAATATTGAGAATTCTCGATCCGGGAAAATTAAGGTGAGACTGAGGCCTAACGGAAATCAGCGTAAAAAACTGCGCCAGAGCTAACAACTTTCGGTCTTAAAATGGCTGGGGACCGGGTCTCGGACTATTACGATGACGGTGTTTTTATCTGTTAAATCAACCGAATGTCAAGCGCAGCCTATCTCAGCGCAGCCCGCCGGTCGTACCGACCCGCGACTCGTTCGCCCCGTTCCCGACCGCCTCTACCGAGCTGCCGCCCGGCGACCGGAACGAACGTCATCTTCCGACGGACACTAACCTTACAAAGTCAAGTTCCAGAACCAGCTCCCGGTCCCGAACTCCGATTACCCCCGATTATTTTAGAAACACCCGATTTATTGAGTTAGTCACCTCTGAGATTGCGCGACAAAACCGATTCTAAAATCGGTGCACTCTATTCACATTGACACTTATTCATTCCGACCATGAAGACGGAACTGGGACCCGCGAATCCACTCTCGGAATATTGTCGTGAATACGCGACAAACGCAACTCGAGATGGCTACGAAGCAGCGGTTCCAGAAACTGCACGAAGACAACGAGATGATGATGAACATGCTCGCTGAGAAGCGGAAGCTCATGGCCCCGCCAGCTAAAGTTGACCAAGAGATGGCCTCTTCAATCATGTGGAACTGGATTCGCCTAGCGACACGAACGACAGCCTGCCAAAACCGACCCGGCCAGAGACCAAGCCGACGCCTTCACCAAGGCCTCAATTCGCCTCGACAGTATATGTCCCGACCCCGTCTCACAGCGCACCGACGCCCTCACATCCGGCACGACGACTCGAAAATTTAAGTTTCTACCCGGAAAAAAACCCGGCGCGCTTTTGACAATGGATCAGCCGTGTTCTACAATTCCAAGACTTCTATCGTCTAGCAGATCACGATGCCAAAGCCGAGCTCCGAAGGTACGAAGGCGATATCCTGGACGAACGTCTTCGCTTGATCTTGACGGCACGTCCAATGACCTCGCACCAGATAGTCTGCCCATAATTGATACATGCAGCTCTGCCGGCTGGCGCTGCGCAAATCGTGCGGCGCTCTTTAAACAGTTGCCGCCAACTAGATCGCGAATCTTGTTCATCGTTTATTCCACGATTCCAAACGGCCGCCACCTAATTCCGGCGTTACGACTGCCCTACAGACCAAGATCTATGCAACGCCTTTCTATCCCAGCTCAACAAAAAATATTTTGGAGAGCTACGCACCGACATCGCGGATTCTGGCTACCTGCAACTGATCGACGATTCAACACACCGATTACTCGCCGGTTTCGCGGCTGTTCGACAAATCGAAGCCTCAAAAGGCAAAGGTGAGAAGGTTTTCGATGAACAGACGTCCCAAAATATTGACTCTCGCTGCTCAACATCGGATACCAACCTCGCAGCCACGGTGAACAGCGCCGGCACCTGTAATGACACTTCGAACATCCCGACCACATGCCGAACCTGTGGACGTGCCCAGCGTCCTGCCAGCCACAATTACAAACAGTGTGATCACGCTAAGAAGAACGGCTTCAGCAAAAAGTGCAAAGTCCGAGGGAACTTCGCCTCCAACGACTGCCCCGCGACTTCGGCGTCCACCGTCGCTGTTGCCGACACCGCGACTCCTTCGGCCTCCTGCGATGACACTGGCGACGAGGACCAGGCCTAGGGTCTCGGGGTGCTGGCATCACCCGACGTTAGCACCCGACAAACATGGGATCCTGGTTTCGAACCAGTTCAGTCCGTCCCCGCGTACGTTTTCGACGACCGGACCGCCCAAGGCCACGCCTCGAGCTCGTCATCGGGGACCAAAACTGCGCTGCTTTAATCGACTCCTTCTCGGCCTTCAACCTTATGAGCGCTAAATTTCTACAATTATTACCAGACGACTTTCATGCCAATTATGAAGGCCAAAGCAGCATCGCTTCTCGCACAACCCTCGTCGCTTTTGACGGCTCAAGGACAGTCCGCCCATCTGGACATATAGCGTTACCCGTTCGTATCGGACCCACAACGGCAACTGACATCATATTCATGGTCCCCGACAGAGCTTCTCATCCAGTACTGCTCGGGACTCCAACGTTACGCTCTATTCGACTGGTGATCAACATTGACGGTTACTGCGTACATTCGAAATTATGTAATCAATCGTCCCCCTTAGCGAAACAGCCTTCCCTGAGATACCCTGTGGCGCAGGATCGCCGCGAACATCCCGTCCTAACTTCTGATGACATTACATTGCCTCCCTGGACAGAGACCCTGCTCGATGCAGATATCTTAGGTTTCCCAGAAGGCGCAAACAACAACAGCATAACCCTAAGGAGCACACCGACACGGCGTTGACCTATCGCTTGGTCGCAGCCTATGGCTATAATCAGGTTAACTCTACTGTAACCACCGTATTGATTTCACACCTCTCTCACGATGAAATACTGGTTCCGCGTGGTTTCCCAGTCGCTATCGCGACCTTGACCGGCGAGCCGCTTCTCCTCCCCGTAATGTCAGCCGACAGCGCTCGAACGTCCACGATTACGGAGCGCCCCACCGCCTTGAAACATTTGACAGATTCACAGTGGCAAGCCCACATCGATGAGATCACCTCGGCATTAGAACATCAAGCAGACATCACGGGCGAAGAACGCATGCGTCTCCGTGCGCTATCTATCGAGTTTGGCGACACCTTCAGGTCGGCTATCGTACCACTGGGAATCACCGACACCGATGAACACCGCATTGAGCTCATCGGGAATCCACACCACAGCGTGAATCTCTGCGATTGATGGGACCCGCAACAAGCAGTCTGCCGCAAAAAACTTCAGCAGTTATTGGTGTCCGGCACTATCGAAACTTCTCGAAGACCTTGGGTCGCCGCCAACGTGATCACGCCGAAAAAGGAGCCTGGACAGTGGCGCTTCGCCATCGAATACCGACGCTTGAATGATGTCACGAAGTGTGACGCCTACCAGATGGCGCGCACGGACCGTGTGCTGGAACTCCTGAACGGCAGCAGGTATTTCACGACCATGGACTTGGCCAGCGGCTTCCATCAGGTCCGTATGCCAGAAACTTCAAAGGAACTGACCGCTTTATATACCTCAGAGGGCTTGTACCCGCTTACACGCATACCATTCGAGCTCAAATGCGCCACAGTAACGTTCCAGCGGTTGAAGGACCTCGTTCTTGCCTTCCTCACTTGGAGACACTGTTTGGTATATCTCGACGACATCCTCATCTTTACACCCGGGCACTTTGGAGAGCACCGGACAGCCACCAGCGAGGTTTTACAACGACCCCGCGACCTTGGACTAGGAGCACTTCCGAAAAAATGCAGATTCGCCCGAAAATCATTGACGTACCCTGGCCACATCATCAGTTCGGAATGCACTAAACCAGACCAGCGATTGGTTGATGCGGTTTAATCGTTCCCACAACCAACAACAACCGCCCACGTCCGATCATTCCTGTTCTTTCCGGTTACTACCGAATCTAAATCGATCGATTCGCCGAAGTCTCCGCTCCGTTAACGACCCTGCTACAAAAAGGCGTGCCATTCAGCGGAAACGCAGAGCAAGAGCAGGCATTCAACTACCTCCGTGACCGCCGTACATCGGCACCCGTCCTACGGTACCCAGATTTCAGTAAGATGTTCTTCGTGAAAACCGATTTTTCTCCAATGGCTATCGGCGCCGTTTTGACGCAATTCGACGACGACGGTAAAGAAAATCCAGTCGCCTACCTCTCCCGCCGATGCCAAGGCAAAGAATCTACCTATTCTGCGAGAAGGGAGGAGGCGGTAGCGTTACGGTACGCAATCAAGCGCTGTCGCCAGTACCTCGAAGGCCTGCAGTTCAAGGTTGTATCCGACCACCTTCCACTCGTTTTCCTGAGAAAACCACAAGACGATGCTAAGTTACAGCGTGTTGTAAACGAGCTAAAACTCTTCACCTTTGACGTCCTCTACAAAGAAAGTTTACGCCACATTGACTCCGACGCCCTATCCCGTTGCCACCCGTAACCCTGCTGCCGTGACAATTCCGACATCGTAGATGACGAGCAGCACCTATTCGACGACATCCTTGTCCTGAACCTGAACTCGGAGATTCCTATCGAGATTGACTTAGAGCAGCTCACAAGGCGCAAAACGACGACACAACCCTGCGGAAGGTCCTCGGAGCCCAGTCTGACGAACACGGTCTACTGCGACGATGTCCCCGAACTGGCCACGTACAGATCCTCATCTCGAATCAATTCCGAAACCAGTGTATTCAGATTTCACGCAGCACACGACCGGGCGCCCATTATGGACAATATAGGACATTACAGCTGCTGTCGAAGTTCGCGTACTGGCCAGGTATGACCTCTGATGTACGAAAGTTTGTTAACTATTGTTTAAAGTGTCAGAAAGCAAAAATTATCAAACCTAATCGAGCAGGAATGATCACAAGGACTCCAAACTTTCAGCCCGCATCGAGCTACATCCACATCGATCACTTGGGGTCCCTTAACCGATCAAGTCGCGGTAATTTTAGGTACATTCTGACCGCAGTCTGCGTCACATCAAAATCCGTCCGTTGCATCCCGGTGATAGACAATTACTGGCCCGGTATGCCTCTGATGTACGAAAGCTGGTTAACTATTGTTTAAAGTGTCAGAAAGCAAAAATTTTCAAACCTGATCGAGCAGGAAAAGTGATCACAAGGACTCCAAACTTCCAGCCCGCATGGAGCTACATCCACATCGATCACTTCGGACCCCTTAGCCGATCAAGTCGCGGTAATTATAGGTACATTCTTAACGCAGTCTGTGTCACATCAAGGTCCGTCCGTTTCATCCCAGTGAAAGACAATGGCGCTCATGAAGCTGCCTCCGTCCTCCCCGACCTATTTACACATGAGTCATTCCCGCTCCGGATAACCCGCGACCGCGCCCAGTCATTTCGGTCCCATCTTCTCGATGCACTCTCTACGGCCATCGGCATGATGCTAGTGACAACAGTAGCGCACCGCGCGAAAGGCAACGCCCTCGCTGAACGTCCACATGCCTTTTTTGCACCGCACTGACCTCGCTCAACAACACAGATATGACCGATTGGAATGAGCTCTCATGCCTAATCTCGCTTACATCGCAGTTCATCTGAGAACGCGGCCGAGACCCACATATGCCCCAGGAGCTGCTCGTTCCGCAAGCCAAAACGTTGACTGAGCCCGAAGATATCAGACAATGGCGCTTGAAGATGGTTCAGCGTTTACAACGAGCTCCAGAACACGCCGCTGCAGAAGACGCCAAGACGATCCAGTACAATGCAGAGAGATACAACGAGGGCCGACATGAAGTGAGATATCGGCAAGGATAGCTCGTCTTAATTTACCGAGTACCGCCCGAGAGCCAGAATCTCGACCCGACAACACCGCACACTCAAGCCCACGCCACACGGTTCCGGCCCGTGGAGGGTACTTGAACAGCTCCCGAACAAAAATCATCGCCTACAACACATCCGCTCAGGCCAAGAAGACAAATTCAAGGTGGATACTATGGTCCTTTTGCACGGTCCCGTTAACGACCACCCCGGAGATGACATCTGCTGCGACCACTGCGACCGCCACTCCGACGACGAGATCGACTTTGCCGACCCCCACGACGGCGCCTCCGACCAAGGCTACGAGTACGAAGACAGCGACGACGAGCTCAACGACATCGACTCGGACGACGACGAAGGTATCAATAACAGAGGTGGCCACGCACTTCTTCCACTAAGTCCGTCTCCAAAGAAGGGGGGTGTCGAACGCAGCCTACTCAGCGGAGCCCGCCGGTCGTACCGGCCCGCCACACTCTCGCCCCGATCTTGACCGGCTCTTCCGAACTGCCGCCCGGCGACCGGAACGAGCGTCATCTTCCGACGGAGACTAACCAGACAAAGTCAAGTTCGGAACCAGCTCCCGGTCCCGAACTCCAATCACCTCCGATTATTTTAGAATCGGTTTGATATATATAAACACCCGATTTCTTGAGTAGTTCACCTTTGAGGTCGCGCGACACGAAATGTCCCATGTTTAGCCACTGCGGACTGAAGCGAGAAATAACATCAACTTAGAAAACAAACGAGAAAGTTTGAGCACTCACAGTCCCGCACTGACTACCAGTTAAAAAATAGGGCTAGAGAAAACTGCCAGAGAAATGCGAGGCGCGGCCTGGTCGTTGTTGGATTTTTTATTGTACGCGGTATAATGGGCTGCGACTAACTAGGTACTAATGGGGTCAGAGGCTGCGACTACGTAGGCTCTATAGGGAGCAAAGACTGCGACAACCTACGACTACGTAGGCACCATAGAGAAGAGAAATTGCGACTGCGTGGACATAAACCAAAGAAGCTTTCAAATTAAGTGCGTTGAATAATACAATCCTGGGCTCATTAGCGCTATCGTTTCGTCAGGAATGAATGTCGCCGTCGCCAGCTCGACCCCCCAAGTCGCCATCGTCGTCTGTATCCTCCCGACTTGCTGGAGAGGCGACGACAGTATAACCGCCAGTATATGGCAAATCAACGGGAGCAAGAAAAGGTCGCAAGAGAGCAGTCGGAAGTCCCCATTATGGAGCTCACAGCTGAACGAAATAAATCGGTTTTCACCATTGAAGAGATGGCTGCCGCCCGCGACCAAGACAAGTCCGAGATTGCGCGTCTTAAGGAACGTCTCATAGAGCTGCAAACAGCACTATTGGGATGCCAAAACATACATGCAGCACTATAAGAATGTCAAAGTAATGCTTCTACCCGCCAATTGCGACCAAAACCGCGAGCTAATCGCAACTAATTTCAGTTATTATAAACTAAAGATCGAATCTCAACAAGCTATTTTGCCAATCCTAACATATACAATCCTGTAATATTTGATTATTTCGAATTGTAATATCTACGGTTTTCAAAAATAAATTCGTTTTTTCGGGTCAGAGGTCGTCAGGTCTTTGAACGGCTCACCTAAAATGTCAGGAATCGCTGTACATTAGACCCTCGCATAATTGGTTCTCTCATAACCAATTCTCTCGCATATGTGATAGCTTTTGGTTCTACCGAGCATTTTATATGAGCATAATGAATATTCTCTCATATCTGATAATTAATACATTTTTTCAAAAAAATCATTATGAGAGATTCGAAAAAATTGTATTTGTAAGTCCCAGGCTGTGCTGATTAGATCAATGGTATAAAAATGCATCCACTGTAGAATGCTTAAGCGTTTTCTGCTTTCGATGCTTCTCTTCTTGCTTAATGGCATCTAAAGCATGACGAACAAGATTTAGTTCGTCAAGGTATAACTCCGGATTGCCATTACACAAATCGATACTGATATTCGAAGCTTTCACTTTCTCATCAAAAACGTAACAAACCTTAACGGCGTGCATTTTGATCTGGTTACTGATGAGGGGACTGCATGGAATTGCGACAAACAGCATAGAAATCCTTTGTTAAGTCCGGACAATCAAAGAGCAATTTCGGCAGCAAAGCACAGATAGTCCAAAATATCAGAAAGAAATTCCCAATGACAAAGGCTGAGAATGCAGGTCTTCTAACCCGCAACCCTACCGGTAGCAGAACCCTCACTCTACAGCTCTTAACACGTGGCGCATAAGTTCTGAGACAATGAGAACGGAATCTGCGTTCGCAAACTAAATAACTGAGTGCGCTGAATCGTATGGGCATATGCACTTTTTAGAGGGAATAAATGATACTCTCTCATAACTGATAGAATATCTTTCTCCCGACCATATTAAGTATGAGAGCGTCTACGGTATAATGAAAGATAGAGTTGTATGGATGGCTATTCGGAGCATTGCGCCACTTTCGGAGAAAAATACCGGTTTTATTATTGGTTTTTAAAGTGGAAAATGCAGTTTGCTTCCACAAATTCACATTAAGTGAATTGTACTCGGTTCGATACAACTTCTGTGGATAGGTCTTTCAAGTGTTGTGACATTTCCGGCAGACACTGAGACGACACACAGCTTTTAGGAAGTTGGCTGGCCGACTGAAGTCTCTCTGACTTTTGTCTTCGGGTTGCGCTCGACTCTGTTTAAGAAATGAAACTGCAGACTCAGACCCTTGTCTGGCATCCAGAAGCCTTCTCCATCGGGACGATCAGTTAATATCTCAGGCAGCTTCTTCATGCATAGTCCGGGAAGAAAGCTGCAAATGAAACGGACAGCTGATTACGCTTCCGATTCCACCCCTTTTCAGTGGTCTTTCCTTATTTGTCGCGGGTTAGCTGCCCATCGCGAAGACCGGGTTCTGGGTCAAACCACGCTGTAAATTATTAATAAAATTCGTTATTCCGCGCAGTCAAAAATCTGGATAGAAATAAAGATATCCGTCAATTGGATCAAACTGCCGGTAGTCACCGAGAGTTTCGCCAAAAATGATGGTGGGCTGCGCTAAAACTGCGGAGGGGCCTCCATACAAATAAAACTGCCGGCGAAACTGAAAAAACCATCGAAACTGCAGGTGGCCAAATTCCACCGGTAGTTTAGCCACGGACTGCGTCAACCCTCGCCTCGATCCATCTCCTGGTGCTCTTCTACTGTTTTCTAGTTCCAGGTCAAGCAAAAATGGCAGAGTTGGATTTGTCTTACACCTGGAGAGCAGCTCCGACCGGGATCCCGTACCAGTTGCGAATGCGAAACCCAACATTGTCCGCCCTGTGATTGATGATGTTCGCATCAGAGCTCTGGTGTCTTCATATCATTACCATTTCGCGACGAAGACGACACAGCTGGTTCCCAGCACTGTCTGGCAAGAAGTCCATTAGTTGTTCCATGTTTATTACATTTATCAATAAAATGTTACAGATGTATGGCCATTACAAACAATTATAACCAGACTGAGCTTTTAAAGAAACAAGCCTTAAAGATGCCGTTAGGAAAACTTTAAAGAGCTCAACACCGGAACTTCTAATGATAAGGGAGTGAAAAGGCGTGTTTGCAGAAAGAGACTGTTATGCAGCAGCTAAAATTAACGGATGGCCATGCAAAAAGAAACATCTTGGCTGAGCGCCAGGCGATTGTGTCGTCAGCTGTAACCTCAGCCCCTTCGACGCCTCGTTCGAAACGACAAGATGAACCTTGCACAGATGTGGAAATACAGCACCCTAGTAAAGCGCAGGCGTTAGAGATGCAGGCGAAGTCGATCTCCGCCTTGAGCTATAATCTTGAGAAATCTTCCAAGCAAAAAACCGAATTGCTCGATCGCAAAGCAAAACGGGCTCGTCTTTCAGACCAAAAAGAAGCTAAGAGCCTTGGTCTCATAAGTCAGGAACATTTTGAGGCTGAGGCCCGCAAACTAATGAATGTGGATTAGATCACTTCTCATTTATACCGTCGATCTTCATTCGTCTTCAAACCAACCGATGTCGTTGTCGTCGTCATACATATCGCCAACATCTGCTTCCATACTCATTCGCCGCCGGTGTAAAAAGTTAGTTAGCACCGCGGAGGCTTTAAACAAATGTGGAAACTTCTGTTTGGTACAGTCAAACGTTTTCAACATGCGTTTCCACTTTCGTTAAAGACCGCCGATTCCCCATTCGAACTTTAATGCGGTATCCTGCATGCATCTTGTAGGCGTCAATTGCACTCATGTTCGAGTCGTCTGGAATTTCACGGTTTCCAATTCGTCGCATAATGTACATTTCTTCACGCTTATAACCGGGATCACCAAGTACGTAGTCTTTTGCTTCGTCGTCATGCCGGAAGTAAGCACGCCAATTGCGATGAAGCTCCGATTGTCCCAAAATATTGATGTCGTGAAATGATCCATGATAACCACAATCGATATATATGAACAGCCCGTTGTGATCGATTATAGCTGAGTTGTTGACGGAGTTTATTTTCTTACGGCCGTTAAACCATACTGTAGCCATGCCGTCGTTATGAGGTCTTTGAATCTTGCACAGCGTCCCATCGATAAAACCGATGCAGCCTTGAAATTCTGGGATTTCTGCTCCTAAACGGTTGCGTTCAGCAGGATCTGCCCAACGAGTTTCGTCTTCACAGGCAAACCTAATACAGCTCGCTATGAAAACAGCGTCATCAGAGACACTGCTTTTCGCCCAGTTCCATGTAAAAGCTTCCATCATTGCAGTGTTGTCATCCTTGAGGTGAAGAATGGAGGCAAGTAGACGCTGATGAGTAGAAAGCTTCGAGGGACGCACGTGGATTCGGAGATTCTCTGTCTACCAAGCATGGGTAGCAATAACTGTCACGACACGTTGCCTAGGAGCTCGAATTCCTCGACGGTAAAATTCGTCAAAGTTCTAAACAACGACGGCGTTGTTTTCATGGTTGCTAAAACGTCGCGAACTCCAACGTTTTTAATTACCGACTGCTGGAAATCGTTAGCCAACTCATTTGCAGTGAAGAATCGAAATGACTGACCAGCAGCGGTAGCGGCAACAATAGTAGCGATAACTTGTTCTTCTTCATCATCGAAGAGCTCTTCATCGCTGCTAAAATCAGATAGAAAGTCATTGATGGACCAAGCCGTAACTGATGTGGCGTCAGAGATCTCGGGGTCCAGATTATCATCCCCATCAGAGCTGTCAGAAGACGCGAAACCATCCAAACTGTCCATCGAAGATCACGCGAAGTCACCCCTCTCAAAACTGAGGCGAGTTTTCAGGAAATCAGGCTAGATAGCGGATACCATTTGAAAACTGCGGGTGAACCAACATTCGCAGAAAACTCACTGTGAAACTGAGGTTGACTTTAAGGATTTCTTTAATATGATCTGGCAGTTCTGATTATTAATCAATGTTTGATGCTGGCTGGAAGCTTTCAGAGCTTCGAGAAGTTCAACCTGTCGACGCTGAGAGTCAGATAAATCCTGTATCAGTTGCGTTTCCACATTTCGTAGACGTGATCTGACTATTCTCAATACCTAAAAGCCGGATTTCTTAGAGCTGGACATGTTCACGGACTGCGGATTGGCGCAAAAGATGAAGCAATTTTGTTCCGGACGCCGCAGATTTGAATACCGCATTGCGCCAGTTTGTTCTCTGATGCGATTTCCGCTTGACTTGTCACCGCTCTTGGAAGAATCGCGAAAGAGGTTGACCGTTACAAGCTTTGTCGGCCAACATGTACATGCATGAGGTAATTTCTTGCTTGTATATACCGTTTGATCGATTGCATGCAGCTGATAAACAAACAGAGATAAGTCTGACCCTTCGTAAAGTTAGATATTCGTTAAAACGATTGGCAAACCATCAACAATACCATGACTTTATTTCTTGAATCATGCTAGTACGTCCTTTGAACCTGAAGAGTGATGTGGGTATATTTCAATTTCCTTATAACCTAGCATTGTACGTAAGGAACAAGATTCCATGTATTTCGAAACTATTACTGGTCTTTGCGCTTGAAAAACCATGTTTTAAATAATCAATGTCGTACGAAACTTCAATTGATCTTCCACTCACAAACATCATTCACAGCTCTCCCCATTGTTGTTCACTGTTTTTTGATTGAAAATTGCGCTTCAGTGTTTGAGCATAGAGATACATATGAAATTAATCAGTTAAAGTTTGGATCTACGATGCCGATAATCTAAAGCGAGGTTATTTCAAGCTCAAGCAAATGCATGCTCAAACCTCGAGCGCAATCTTCAAACTAATATCAATGTACACTAATGGGGTCAGCTGTGAAAAATGACTGTGATCGAGTGGGACATCAATTGAGTTTTCAAAGGGCAACCTTGTTGGTATATGTGGCAAACGCATCACTCGTTTCACGTCGTTCTGGTACCGCTGTCAGCACCAAGCTGTTATCGTCGTCGTTTACGGTCATGCCCATCGGCTGTTCTTTTTCCAAAGCTAGGTAGCAATTTAAGCAATATGACGATCAACTCTCCGTTCATCTCAGAAACGCCACCGAGGTTGGAGGTAGGCGGATCCTCCAACACTCTAGTTGTTATATATATATATATAAATTTGTATGAATATTTGAAGGCCTTCACGACTTCCCCCATCTCCGTCTTCGAGATCGGTAACGTCAGCTGAGAATAGGCCTAGAACTGCTTCTAGCGAGCCAGAAAGCCCACCGTTGACAAAGGCTCGCTGTCGTGTGATATTCATAGAGGAATTGAAACGGTTCAAGGCCGATATGAGAGAGATTATGACGTACATGGTCGATCAGAAAATTATTGTAAGCACCATTTCACGGTTCACCGATTGGTTTTTGTCTAATTTTCACCTCGGCGCTCCTTTATCGATTTTCTCGACAAAAACGGTAAGGGATCATGGCGTAAGATATCGAACTATGTAATCCCAGGTTGTTTGGGAACCATCTCCATGTCTTGTAGCTAACAAAGTTGTTTTAACTGCCAAACACTTTTATCTTCATCATTTTACCGGGGCCCAGTGGTAAAGATAACGGGATTCTTTAGGATTTGCAGAATATTAGATCTCACGATGTCCTCGATATCTTCAGACGGGATTGGACATTTGGATCATATCATGGCTATTGAAGAAAGCGTCAAACCACATTTTGTAAGAATCTGTTTAATCGTGCTTACAATAATCTAGCTGAACTCTGCAAACTTAGATGAAGTTCAGAGTGATTTTAATATCCTGATTAAAAAGTGGGATCCTTTGATCCAAAAATATATGTCAACTTTATAAACCACAACCTTTGGCCCAGAAGGTCCAATAGCAATTGCACAAGGCGCGATCAAGACGTCTGTACAATCCATACAAGCTCGGTAATTATAGTTCTCAACAAAACTATGATATTGTTGCATTTTAACGGAAACCATTGCCGCAGACTCTCAGAAGATGTCATCGATTGCGCTGAAATCGACAAAGGAAAGGTATGGCCTATGAAGCATCGAACTTAAAGTATAATCACAAGAACTGCGCAGGCCTGCTTTTGCATGACTCTAGCATGCCTATGGCCCCACAAAATTGGCAGGTTCCGGAACGCAGTTTTTTGTTGATCTGTTAGCAAAAAAACGCATTTTAATTGAAGAATTACGCAGACTCCGGCAAGCACAGATTTGCATGTCAGTCTGCAGCACAATGCAGTATAGAAGCAGGAATTGTATGTCCACTATTGCAGGAATTTTCAGGTAACACAAATGCAGAATTTGTGGGTTATTAAAATCTGGTCATTTTTTCCTTATATATACTAAGAGCATGTGCACCGCGCGCAATTATCTTTATCATCACCATTAAACTTAATGATAAAAATAATGATTTCATCGTTCACCGGGCACAATCAAACATCTTCCAATACATTAAATTTTAATGAATCATTAAACTGCGTATCAGATCAGATTGTCGTTTATTGTTCGCAATTGTCAATGGATCTCAATGACGTTGCAGAGACTGGTGGTCGTAGAAAGGGCAAGTTGCCCGGAGTGAAGAACTTCTCTCTTAAAGAGGACTTGGGGGTGACAAAAGCCTAAAAAATACTGCTTCGGACGCTGCTGTCGGTACAGATCAGGATACTGATGGGTATTATGGCAAAATCAAGCAAGAATTTGATTTTATCATTGGAGACGATAAAGTACATGAGCGAAAGGCTGCAGCAAGGAAGACACGCTGGGTAAACGCAATACAGAAAGCCTTTCTGAAGTTCACAGCATGCATGAACAAAGCGATCTCAGAATACCACTCCGGATTGTCACTAGAAGATTACATGGTGTTGGCGAAACAGTACTACCAGACGGATGTGAAGCGACATTTTTTCCCACGATGTTTGCTGGACGATAGTGAAGCAGATGCCGAAGTTCTGCATCAATATTGAGGGAATCAGTCGTGAAATGAAACTGGCCTTTCAGCTGGAGGACGACCACGATTTTGATGAGGCGAACGCACAGACCTCTGAATTAAAAGAAGTTCAGCCTGGTTCGGAAGCTTCCAACAGAACTCTTCGAATGACACCTCGGACAAAACTTGGCAAAAAGGCCGCTAAGAAGCTTAAATTCGAGTCAGACCGCGATACCAACGATACAAAGGAACAGCTTTATCAGCAAATAGCCGAGAGCAGTGAGCGTCGAGCACAATTACAGCAGGATAAACTGACACTGTCTTTGCTCTCCATGAACCCTTATTCTGCAGAAGCTAAAGAATTTCTCAAAATGAAGCAAGAGGAGGCTCTGATTGATGCTCGCATCAGATTAACGGACACGAAGAAGTTAGCTGTATTAGGTCATGACGATTCTGCTATTTCTAAGGAGTCTGATCCTATCAGCGAAATCTAGGCCTGGTCTTGGGCAGAATTACCCAATACATTCCAGAGATGTTTTCAGTTTGAAATGCAAATTTGAATTTTGAATCTTTGATAGATTGATCCACTTCTCAAGATCAGAAAGCTGGCGATTATTGCTGTTGTCAACTACAAACGTTTGTGGCGAATAAAAGACGAATCAAGTCCATTGAAGGATCAAACACGTTTTCATAACCTGGCGCATTGCATCGCGCGACCAAAGCTTACATGGAATAGTCAAGATGTGGAATCGTCCTTGCAAGATTCTGAAAGCTCGTTCTATATCCTTTCATCTGCTTTCTTGTTGTTTTGCAAACAATTTCTCTTTTCGTGTCATTGGATTCGACACTGACTTGACGAAACAATGATGATTCGAGTGTATGATTGAGTATTCATTACCGTTCACATTGTACATTACTGTGGCAGCTCTGCCGTTAATCGCGTCGTTGAGAAGGTGAGAGCGATCTAAAATATTGATATCGTTCAGGGAGCCTGGCAATCCGAAAAAGAAATGCCAAAACCGACATCGGCTGTCATCGATAGCCTCCAACTTTACGGTTGGGTAGCCATCCTTGCCAGTGAGCATCCCAGCCCATTCAGCGCGACAGTTTTTCCAAGCCCAATTGGTACAATCTATAGAAGATTCAAATCTTTCATGTTTGGTTGGAGAGAGCATGATCCGGATTGCAATATCACTGATGAACTTGTTGAGGAATTCGGTTTAACCGACGGTAATGGTAAGCCCAGAGAAAGAAATGCGATGATGAGATTGTTTCGGGAACAGATCAAGAAGCATAAGTATGGACTCTCAGCCTTTGATTTGTAACGGCAGCTTTAGTACCTGTCCACAGCATGGCGAAGAACACACTCAATCGGGACGCCGAAATTCTGTTAAGCGAGATTGAGAAGCACCTCCCTGACTCCAAACCTACGATCGAGATTGTTCGCTCCGGTTCGTAACGTAACGACCACAGACAGTTTTAGACCTTGACCAACATCAGAGTTGAGCAAAACGTTGGACAATATACAGAGTAAGGCCAACTATAAACAAAAAACTGCCAAAAAAGTGGAAGCCAATGGCAAGAACGCCAACGAAGAGGCCATGTTCTGCGACGACAGCCCTGGTTTGTTGCTGCATTCAGTGTACCATGAGTTCCATCAGCATGGAGTCTCTTCAAATGTATTATTTGGTCCAGAATTAGTAACAGGAGTCAAGCTCCGTTCCCAAGTAGTAAATCACCTAAAAAGCATTTAACTGAGAGCCAAAAACAGAAAATATGAAACTTTCAATTCAATAAAATAAGAACAACAAATTCTAAAGCAATATTGCTAGATGTGTACCTTGCGAGCGCCTGGTCTGCTCGTCATCATTATTATGGATTCGCCGTCAACACTTATGCCCAAAAGAACGAGAAATGTCATGCAGATGAACTGTTGGTGCATCACCAATAAATGTGAAGGCAGGCTTCCCGACCCGAGAACGTTCTAGCGACATCATGAACAAGATGTGGAAAATGCCAATTCTTCAGCTATAGAAAGCTCCTCTTCAATCTTTATGTTCACTTTCCAGTAGATATGGTTATTTGACTTGCGTAATCAGGCTATAGTATTGGACAAGATAGTGACAACAGCCATGGTAAGTGTCAATTTGTAATTCACAAGTAATGAGATACACATGTACAGCTAATAATGGGATGGAACCTCATAATGAGTATGATCACAATGAATCTGTGGACATTCTTGATGAGATCGCTCTGTGCGATGAATTAATCGAATCCGATGGATGTTTTGAAGAAGAAGAATTTTCAATATCTTCCGATTGTGGCAGCTGCGACCAACAAACTGAATTTGACATAAGCGAATCCAACGGAGGCAAAACCATGGAAAACAAGGAGCGCAAGTATAATTTCGATGAGCGGATTCGGAAGAGCATGGAGAATGCTGCTTCGATGCTTGAGGCAATTCCAATAATCCATCAAAACCAGATGCGCGAGCTAGGGATAGAAAGCTTAAGCCATTTGGAAGCAATTCAAATCAAAATGATGCAGTTCGCCGATTGCCGCATGCGATCAGGTTTCAATGGTAAGAGCTTTGAAGAATTAATGGGAATTTACTTGTCAAAGGTGTCTTCAAGTCCTGATCCGGAAAGTGGCAGTCGCATTCCATTGTATAAAACGTTCCCAAAAACTTGGAAACAGGCCCAAAAGTCGGTTTTACGAGATATATTCCTTTCTCTGCAGCCACTACAATTAGAATCCTGCCCAAAGGGTCATAGCATTTTGGTCTAGATTTAGAGACAGCAGACAAATACCCAGTCTGTTTCTGCCCAAGAAAAGATTCACGTCGTTTTCTATATTGGCCAATCTCCTACGATTTACTGGTTAATGAAAGCTGTCCTGTCTACTCTTAGCTCGTTGATATTGATAATGTGAGACTTTCCTTCCCTTCTTTATCGAAGCTCTTTTGGGAAGGCTTTCAAGAAATCGACATGCTCGTGCTCCAGTATACCTCCTCTCGAGAGAAAGAAGAAGTCATGTCAGACTGGTTACATGGCGATCTGTTTTATGATGTTTATACCCTATTTCACTTGAACAAGATGCAGGAGGCAGCAGAACAGCTCCCAGAAGGTAAGGAGCAGGCTGTTGGTTTGTTGCTCAATCTAGTTCGCGTTGAAGAGAATAGCACTATTATCATTGCATTGTCGCATTGGTACGATGGCGCCCAGGTCCATGATTCATCGACAGTATCGGTGTGGCCCAACATGTTTTCGTATCTTACTTTACCAGCTGAAATCCGTTGCAAACCTTCAGCAGTTGCATTAACATCGTCATCTTATTTCTCCAGTCAGGCTTTTTTCCAGCTCATTGCTCATGAGCTAAACATAATAAACCGGTCAGGTCTAAGGATATTCGACGCAAGTTCCAGAAAACAAACTAATGTACAAAACCCTTCCTAAGCAATATGACTCTTGCCTAATTTCAGTTCTAGGTTAAAACAATATTAATCAGCAGTATGGCTGATTTACCAGCGTTTGCGAAAGCAGCCAAGAAGGCAGGAGCTTCCTGCCTTATGGGTTCCTGTATATGCCCGTTACCTGGTGTCCGATGTTTTGGAAGGACCTGCAGGCCTGGATCGTATAAATTTCTGCCCCTAAGAAACATTTTGAGAAACACAATTGCATTACCTCTTTTGAAAGATCATTAGAAATTCAATTGCTCCACGATTGTATTCGAAGCAAGATATTGAGGTAACAGGTGAGAGATCGAAACTCTTACAGTACTGCACCGCTTAATGCTTGGACTTACAGGCAATGTTTCTGAAGAGTATGGGAGCACTAAATTTCAAGAATGGGCGAGATAATATCGTAAAACAAGTTTAGGCGAGGCCATCGCAATGCCCAAGCTCTATGATAGATCGAATGATCCCAAACTTCCTTACAAAACTTCTGGCCACTATGGAATCGACGAGCTGACAAAGACGCTAGACTCTGGATGGGATGCTTCTCGTCAATTCAAAATCCGACAATATGCATCACTTTGGGGTAACGTTCCTAGTCTTCATCTTACTCCTGACACCAATCTGAAAGCTATAGAATGCAGTCAAAAGGCTGATCTAAGCACTGGATTGTGAAAACGGTGGATCTGGATTAATGTTTGATTTCGAGGCGAGAAACTCGGATAGACGCTCTATCTTCATATACATAAAATAATCTAACAATTGATGACTTAGAATATGTGTTTACATTATCCTTAGAAGAATGCGATCAAATAAAGCATGATTTACTTTTTAGATCTTCCAAATAGTTACATAGTCAGCTGCGTTTAGATCGTCGGTTTTGGACTTCTAAACATCGTTAATACACCAAGTGACAAAAAATGTGGCCTTCATCGACAGCATCATCAACAACAGCATGTTGATCATCAACACCATACCTCATCATCAATCACCCTCATGATCATCAAGAATAAATTTATCTCATCATTCTCAGCCCTAGCAACATCTCACCGCCATCATCAACATCCTCACATCAACAACATCATCATATCACCATCATCAACAGCATCTTTTCATTTCGTTACATCATCTTCATCACTCCATATATAAGAAGAATGAATAAGAGAGACAGCAAGAATGAGGTAACGTCAATTAACATCCATCATCGCCGTCATAATCATCATCTTCATCATCATATCCATCACCATCTTTTTCATCATCCTTCTCATCATCTTCATCCATCCTCATCACCATTATTATTACCAACAAGATCACCATCACTATCATCATCATTGTCAGCAGCAACATCGCCTTGGCTTCAACATCATCAACATCAGAGACATAACATCACCATCACTATCAACAACAACAGCATCATCTTTATCATTCCTAACCATAGTAAGAAATAATATAATAAAAATAGACAAAAATTGTGATAAATACATTAACAGCAATCAGCATCAACAGCATCATCGAATCATCATCATTAACATCGTCTTTATCAAAACTAACCATATTCAAAAAAATAAAGATACAAAATAAGTGCTAGCTACCCCAGCAGCAATCACCATCTTCATCACCATCTTCATCACCATCATCACTACCATCAGCAGCAGCAGCAGCAGCGTCGCCTCATCTTCAACATCATCATCATCAACTACAACAGCATCATATCATCACCATCATTATCATCAACAACAACATCATCTCATCATCATTAACATCATCTTTATCACAACTAACCATTATGAGAAATGATAAAGATTGAAAAAAATGTGATAAATACCCTAACAGCAATCAGCATCAACATCATCTCATCATCATCAACATCATATTTATCACTACTAGCCATACTAAGAAATTCAATAAATAGTAACGATACTAGAAATATGATAAATACCCTAGCAGCAATCACCATTTTCATCACCATCACTATCATCATCAGCAGCAGCAGCAACGTCGCCTCATCTTCAACATCATCAGCATCAAAAAGAACATCATATCATCACCCTTATCAACAGCAACAACAACATTTCATCATCATTTATATCACAGCTAACCATACTAAGAAAAAATAAAAAACAAAAAATGTGATAAATACCCTAGCAGCAATCATCATCTTCATCACCGTCACCAGCAGCATCATCGGCATCCTCAGTCCATCGCGTGATCATTATAACGCATCGACATGATCTTGGTCTCTGTTATCAGCATCGCCGGTACCATCATCGCTCTCTTCCAATGTGACATCATCATTGATGCCTTATCAGCATTGCCAAATTGCGAGGAGTCTGGGACAAAACCCAAAACCGGCAGGGATGCGATTCGTCACACAGTGTTCTGTTTGGTGGTGTCGGTATGATAGAGCGGCTAGAAAGAACGAATCGGATTGATTTTTTCCAAATGCAATTCTGACAAAATATTCTTTCCAGATTGTAGTTTATTGAGAGGATGATATGATAGAGAATCCAAAGAACTGATCAACAATAGTAAGCGAATACATAATGTGGAACAGTTCAACAATAAAACCAATGGTTCTTAAAAACAAGAAAACAAACTGCAAAATGAACTTCTCAAAATCTAAGATGCTCAGGATTTTGCATTCTGAAAAATAGAGAAGGCATATATCGGCATAATCGCATACGAGAATCTGCGCAGCCCCTGCGGGAAAAGCATGAAAGTGCAGATGCGATGTTAAATGCGCTGAAATTGGCCGAACTTGGCAGGAATGGGGATGTAACGGCAGTTAGAAAAAGACATTGCTCCGTCCGGTGAATGGATTGTGTAAAAATCTGATCTATTGTTTTTAGCGACGCCGAAGACGCGATCATCAAGTTTTTCAACGGAAGCCAGGTCGTGTCGACAGTGATGTTCGTTATGCGATGATCTTCTACTGCTGGAAGCTCCTTAGGCTTTTGGGGATTTAAGCTCCAATGGCTTAATGATTTGCGAAGTTATAAACGAGATCAGGACCTCAACAGGGACTACTATGACCTCACAGGATCTGAACAATCACCATAAGAACGACATTACAGAAAACGACCGACAGCGACAAGAGTTTCTCTCTGGTTGGGACGTTGTTGACGTTGTTTCGTCCCAGCGATCGGACGCGTTATGAACTAAGGAATACACACTTGATCTTACATCTAGATGTGTGGATGTGTTAGGCAAGAAATTGTGAATATGTTGGAATTTGAATGGTACCAGATTTCAAGCCAATTGGCAGCATCATTAAGGCTCTGTTCTCGACAAGAGGGATAGTGATGACGGTTGCAATCCCTCTTGATATTGCAGGCTGTGCTTTGACATACATGATCCATTACTGCAATACTGGTGATTGAGTCCATGCTCTACCAATCGTGCGCCTATTGTTTGTCGAGCTTGTACCCCCGCCTTCGCCAAGCCTTCTGATTAACTTTTTGAAACCATTTCACACCAACTAAGACTTGAACAAATGTCAGTTCCTTTCATTACACAAGAGGGACTATGACTACCTGTTGTATTTGATTCCTCATGTAAGTTATTGTATGCTGGATGATTCTCGTGATCCGGCAAGGCCAGCTACCAGATCCAGCAAAGACATCGTGACCAGAAACAGTAGTTTTGGAATTTTCTGAATAACATCCTTTCAAAGCAATTGCAGTGGGGTTCAATGCCACAGCCTCCGCAATCAATAACATGCTATTTCGTGGCAAAAATGGATTCCCTTTGAAAACGTCACTATAATATTCGACTGCAGCTTTCCAGTACGTTAAGGTCTTTGAGATTCCCATCAGTTCGACTCGGTCCGTTTGCAATCCAGACATCCCTTAGTCCATTCGAAGTCATTTCATTGATGTCGTCGCAGACAGTTTCAAGAGCAACAACTTCAGAATCACTTGCTGCTTTGTTCAAATGATCTAAAGGGAGTTGCGGTTAAGACATGTAAACTGCTGTTACATTACCTGATCTTGAGATTGTTCCAGCAATATCTGGGCAGACAGGAGCTATCCAATGCCGACGATCGCATCGCAGGCAGTATACTTACTGCAGATTCCATTGGAATTTGAGGATTTTGGCAGCCGATTGAGACAACTATTGCTATCTAGCTGGACGGCATTGCCAATCCTAATCTCAGGCATTGCCAATCTTAATCTCAGGCATTGCCAATCTTAATCTCAGACAGTCTATGGTTCAAGTCCACAACAACCTTTGGAGCAACAACTGCCAAAGGCTTGGCAAAGTATGCAGAAGCTTTGAAGTTGCGTCAGCCGCGAACATCATAAACAAACTATTTCTATATATCGGAAATTCATGGGCAGACCTGATCATCTGTTTTTTCCAGCAGCAAACTGATACTGTTATGGTTACCGATATTCTCATTATGGTATAGAGAAGAATTAGACACACCAATGGGAAAATGATGATAACTGCATGCAAACAAAAATTTTCAGTAACAATCAAACCGTTTTGTTGCAATGCCTGATCATACATCATCCAACAGTTCTGCCTCGAGTTAGCAACCCAAAGCCTATGGCAATTTTCAGCTGACGTCTTCTGCCCGCATATTCAGCAAGCATACTGTGAACTGCCAGGAATTAACTTGGAACTACCTGAAGGAAGCTCTTTCTTAGAATCCATTTAGTTCAATCAACCACCTTGCATATCACAGACATCCGGCAACAATCTACGTAAGATTAAACTTCTAAAAAATCTCTTCAAATTGTTTATTCAAAATCTTTATACAGATTGCTATGAAATTTCTGAGTGTTTTGAAACATTTCACATTCGGGAACTGCGCGGTTCCCCGGAAACTATTTTTACAGAAAGGAGCCAAGAACGCAACAGAATCTCCACTCGGAATTCTGTACGAATCTTTTCACAGCTTCTTACATGTAGAAAGTGGGTCACGGAACTTTAACCCGCTACAGTGGAGCCTGTTTGAACTTGTAACAATGAGGTTCTGTTCGCTGAGTTCATCTAGCATCTCGAAAAACTGATCGCCGTCATTGATTCTGCAAATACAGGATTGATGATTTCTTCGTTGGAAGGGAACTGCACCGTCTTTAGCTTGAGGGCCTACATTTCCGGGTCGTCAGCGGCAAGTGTTCGGAGCGGCAGGAGGCGCGGACATTGCCCACCAAAAGCCACAGTTTTTGCTTTGAGAGGCAATCAAGCCATTGGATGCAGGACGTTCAGATCCCACCTGACGGCAAAATTCTTCTGTGCACCTGATTGTTGAGGGTCTCTGTCCTCCCAGCCGTTGTAAAGCGCGTTGGCATCGCTCGAAATTTCCGGATGATTCAGCGCCTCCTGGAACATGACACTCCTCAGGGAATGTGAAGTCAAGTTTGGATTTACATAACCGTCCGTGTTATTCATCCTGCCCAGCAATTTTTTGAGTTACCGATTTAGAAATTGCGACCACGATGGTCTGTGCCGAATCAATCACGATCAGCATCCGGTCTGCTGCTCGAAGCGATGGGAGTTTGTTCATATTGATGATGGCAGTAGGTGGACCGACCGTCACGGACACGTCTGCTATCCGAAGAAACGGCAGGGCATCGCTAGTGCAAAACTTCTCAGTCTGCTGATAAATTTAGTTTTGTTTGCTCAAAGTTGCACGTTGTACCTTCGATTCTGGAATAAATGGACAACAGACCATCAAATAGCGAAAATATATATGTAGGGGATCCATAATCCAATCATTAACATTGCACGCCATCGGAAGAATTTGTGTGCGAGGACGCTTTCTTTCTCCAGAATGTGGTATAGATCAGTCCTATAATACGATATGATTGAAAACGATCCTGAAACCTCAAATTGATAGTGATGCATTATCCAATATTAAGGTTTCAGAAAGATGCCTTGCGGATATGTGTTCGATTGTAGTTACCTGACTTGCGATCAATGCATGGCGATTCGCGGTTGATCACATCCACACAAATGTCGCTGGCATGGCCGCCTTTCAATGTTTGAAATTGTTGCAATTTCCAGTTCTCCAGCTGTTAGAGCATTTTTGATGATAATCCGCGCCTCTTTCGAAAGAAGACGACATTGCCTGGCTAGATAAAGAGAGTCCTGCTCCTTGGCGGTTGTGATTGTTTAGGTTTTTCGATTTTTTTCACACAGCGCGAGAAAGAGTCCCCAACATGCCCTGCAATTCCCCAGATTTAGATGCAAACTTCTGGGAAACAACATCTTCAAAGCCGATAAATCTGCATTCAATGCTATCAGCACCGATAAATTGTGAATACATTGCGGCGGATTGAAACTTTTCCTACTGGAAGTTTTTAAATTTTTGTTTGTTTACGAGCCAGAGCATGAGCTGGCCGATTTATTCCACTCCATGGTCTCCCATCGTCATATCCATTATGAGGTCGTCGATAGATTCAACACATCCAGTTGACCTAGAAACGAAAATCGATATATAAAATTCTTGCCAATATTCAAAGAGGGGAACATACCAATCCTCTGATACAAAGTTATTGAAATTTTACAGCTGAAAATTGGGATGTAGATGATGGTTTCTGCTGTTTATAGATCGGGACAACAGGCTGAGGCTGAACGACTGTGGTCATATCCGATGTCTCCCGCTAAATGTGGTCAATTCTGTACAAGGCACATCACGTTCAATGGAATCCCTAACCTGACGTTTGATTCGAGACGATCGACGCTCCATTTCTCACCTTTCATGGCGGTCGGTTCGATTCTATCGGTGAAATGGCTGTGAAAATCAACCAGATGGAAATGATCACCGTGAAAGTCCCGCGGACGAACGTTCTCGACTGGAGAGGGTGGCGTCTCCAGTTGACTGTTAGGGAAATGCATCGCAAACGGAAAGGGCTGCGTCTCCCGCACTCTACTAGGAAGTTGTTTGAGGGCAGTCTATGACTGCTTCAGTTCGAACTACAGTTCGAATAGGGTTCGATCAATTATATATTAATCCAAAAAATTTTATAGTGCTCTACAGCCAAGTTGTTATGAATCAACGTACAATAAACTAAGAATATAAGAGCAATAGCAATAACAATAGCGTTAGAGTATGAGGAACAAGACGAAGACAGGAAGAAAGGAAGCAAGAACTACGACGAAGGAGAACAGAATTGTTGATCCAAAAACGACCTTGATCGAACTGAGTTATCCTCAGCCGACCATGCAACGATACTTTAGTTCGAATGCAGTTACAGAAACAAGAAACTACCCAGGCTGCGCCGGCCGTATCATGACATTATAATCTCCTCCATAAGCGGCCCAGGTTTTTCCGGATAAGTCTTGTGGAAATCGTCGATTGTAGATTTACGCGATGGAGTCGCAGAAAGTAGAAACTGTTTCGAAGGTTCCCATGTTCTGTCGCATTCAGCATGGCCTTTTCAGTGAACTAGGTATTGCAGTTGTCGGCGATAGATTCGTGAATTATCGTCATCGAGCAAGATGGGGGGCAAGTTTGGACGATCTCTGCTATCAATGGAATTCTCAACGTATGGCTGTTGTAGTAGCGACACGTGAAATATTGGATGAATCCTTAATCCCTCGGGAAGCAATAACTCAAACGTCACTGGGTTAATTTGCTGTTTGATTTGAAAGGTCCAATTTTTCGTTCGCTAAGCTTCTCGCATGGACCCTTTGATTTGATCCCACCCGGAACTAGCCAAACGTTATCACCGATTAGATAATCTGGAGACTGCTGACGATGCCTGTCGGCATAGGATTTCATCGTTCGGATAGCACGCTGAAGGTTCCGTCTCAAAAGGGAATGGGGTTTTGGAGAGATTATCTAAATAGGAAACTACGCTTGGATTGCATCATGTTGGAGCATGGTTTAGATCAAAACGCGGATGGAAACCACAATTTGAATAGAAGGCACTGAATCCAGATGAAGAATGTGTAGCATTATATGCAAACTCTGCCATCGGTAGTTAATGACTCGAGCTGGTTTGCGAGACATCAATGAAACATCACAAATATTGCTCTACAATCTGATTCACACGCTCGGTTTGGCTGTCAGATTCTGGATGTCGGGCAATTCATGGATAGCACCAGGTGTAATGATTGCGAATATTAGAACCTGGGCAGCAAGAATTCTCTCGATCAGAAAATCCTCTCCATTTCACCAAGTACTCAATATCAGTAATGGTTGAATTTAAGCGAGCATCGCATATCTTCTCAAATGGTCTGTGTGACGTCTCATATTTTAACTGGTTCAAGATATAATGGGTGACATTTAAATGTTTATCTCATTAAAAGTGGATTCGATCACCATGAGTTTGTTGTTGTTCTCCAGAAAGAAGATTCTCATCTGTAAAAATATAGGATCGTTGAACATCAGTTATTCGATATGGCCCGTGCCAAATTAACTCAACTTTACCAATGTTTATTTTCAGGCATAGCTACCAAAACATAATCGCCAATATCAAAATTCGGCAATGCTCGGTGCACATGACAGACGATCCCAAGCTAATGAAACTCTATCAAAGACTATGCGATTGATCATTTCTTCCAGCTGATCTATCTAAAAATATTTCACTTCTTCGATCTGTCCCACCGCCTTCCAATTCAAAATTCTATTACCCAATCCCTATTCCCTAAAAACTACCCCTAATTCTGCCCTACTACCACAACAGCCAAAGGTCGCAATTGATTACATTTGTAAAAAAATTCAACAATCATCCTTTCGCCAAAAGATTCAATATCGAAGTATTTATTGCCTATAGAAAAAATTCCAATATTCTCAACTTATGCTCCGGATCCAGCATCACACCCGATCAGATTCGCTACATCGACTCTAACACTGTACCCGCTGCAAGAACTGTACCCGATCCTATCAGATCCCACCAGCCACAGCCCCTACCTATCCTAACCGCTTTAGATCGTCCTAATAAATCATTCTTTATCTCGTCCGCATAAGCCTCTGACGACCTAATAAAAGCCATAATAAAAGCCAATTAGACCATAGGCAACCGCGTTCGAGGACGAATTGGCCATCCAGCTCCAGCTACCGATTCAGAAACGACGACGAATCTAGGATCACAGGTCTGGATAACTCGAGACATTCAATACCTCGTTTATTTGCTCTAACGGGCCCAATCTGCGACAACTACCCCTTTCCACCACCCTACCCCTAACCCTAACTAGTCACGATGTGATTGTCGCTCAGTCTCAGACACAGACAAAATTCGTTTGAGCATCTAGTGAAGACTGTTTTGAAGTTGTTCAATATGAGACACAATCAGCTCTGACTGAAGTTCTATAGAACTTATAGCGAACGATTGAGGATTATAGAAAATGGAATCCAAGGGATCGTCAGCAGGTAATCCTGTCAGGACAGTAATGGGCGCATGGCCAGCGAAATGACGCTGTGGTCTATGATTGATAGCATGTTCTACCAGTTTCACAAACCAAGGCCGCTCTACCTTATCAGAACATTGTTCCGAAATCATACAACGTAATTATTTTATAATATTACGATTAAAAATCTCTATTGCTCCATTAGAGTAATGAGCATTGCAGCAACAAAAAGTTGTTCTGCTCCATGCTTTTTTCAGAAAGATTCCATGGTCTCAGCCATAAAATATGACTGCCTGATCTGAGAATCAGATTTTGGATTTCCCAAAAGGCGCACGACATTGTAATAAAGCTTCTACAGTATTTGCTGTATTAGGTACAATGACAGGTCCGAGCATGATCAATCCAGAAAAAAATCGTCTCGGATTACAAAATCCATTGATAATTCAAAGAACATTTTAATTTAGTAGCAATATTTAAATAATCAAAGTGCAAAACCTCATTAGGTTTCATTCCATGACATGCCGATCCAAGAGGAGGAATACGAAATCCTTTTCTCGTTGGAAGGCAATGTAAACAAGAGGAGCAGACATCTTTAATGTCTTGCTTCATACCGACCCAGTATACCCAGTTTGGTAACATTGCAAGTGCATTCTTAAAAGAAAGTTGACCACAAAGACAGCCGGCATGAAACTATGATGCATAGGGGTCGCTTCAGGTTAATACTCTGTACTAGTATAAGTATTCGATTGTGTGTCAGCCAATAATCCATCTGTTTTTTAACAAAATTGCTATCAATACCATGGAGACTTTGTTCAGTTATTATTTCAGACGGGTCTGGCCAGACTAATTTTTGCAAGGTTGAACACGAACAGTTGAGGTTACCAACTCTGTCTGGTCGGTGTCAAAAGAATCGTTTGATTCTCTCAATGCTCGAATGTGAGCAACATGTTCCGTATCTAGAGTGCATGTACCCCATCGAGACAGGAAGTCTGTCCAGTGATTATCTTCATCAGGGATATGATGTATGATATATCTATAATCACGTAATTCAAAGCCCCAACGAACCAAGCGTTCAGCTGACTGTTTAGTACATTCAAAGGACTATACAAAGCGATCAAATTCCGATGATTTGTGTATAGATGAAATGGGACGGGCATGTGTAATAATTTTAGGTATCCGGACGAGAGAGCGAACCACAAGTTAGGCGAACGAGGAAAAGATACTGCTATTGACGGCCACGAAGGTAATATATGACAAGACACCCCTATGAAATTTCTGCGGCTAGGTCCGTGGCGTAGTCCGGACCCCAGCCGCCAAGAGGGAGGGAGATCAAGCTCTCCCGACCTCTGGACTCTCACTCTTCTAGGCAAATCAATAAAACGCAGAATATATGAGCAGGGCACTAATGAAACATAACATGAAGCGAAGAAGTCCGCCACGGACCTAGAATCGGAAGAGACACGAGAGAGGGAGACCAGACCCATCACACTGCTACCATGAGTATAAAGAAGAGAACGCTTCCTTTCCACCTATCCAAGGAAGGGGCCAAGGCCCTAAAGAAGGCGAAGTCTATCCAGATCCGAGACACCGAGCGTGATCCAAACTACAGGAAGGACAAGTCCCTCAAGACGAACGAACTATCAAAGATTGGCAAACGGTACCTGAAGGTCCTCACGGATCGTAATGTCCTGGGAGACTCTGTCCTAGCCCACGAGAACCCAGAATTGGTGGAAGAGGCCAGACGAGAATTGGCTCAATCTGTCGCAACCAATTCCCTGAATGCATACACTTCCGCATGGAAGAATTTTACCAAATGGTGCGAGCGTTACGGGGTGGACTACGCTAAGCCGTCGGAATCCGACCTCGTTCTGTATGTCTTCGACCAAGGCCGAAAACCCAAGGATCAGGGAGTCTTGAGCTATCCAACACTGAAGAACTTCCTTTATGGCATCAGCCACTATCTGACCGCTGGATCAAAGCCGCTCAGTTTGTTGGAAGAGATGCCATTACTAGACGCAATGATGCGCCGACTCCACATCATAGACAGAGCCCAACAAGCCGACACGCGACGTCCTATTTTCTTATGGATGCTAATTAAGATGAAGAGATCCGGCATCATCAGGACCACCCTCGTTATGACAATGCTATGGATCGCGCTACTTGGACGCGAAGGACTGTACCGACTCGGGGAGCTCTCTGCCGACAACCACTCTTCCTCCACATACCCGACGCTCGGACAATGGACATACACACTCAGCGAAGGGACGGCGTCCCTTACCCTCCTCGAAGGTAAGACCAACACATGGCGACAGGCCATCAAAGTCATCCATCCCATTGAAGACACCGAAGCCTGTGCCGCAACGGCCCTTCAGAACCTGATTATCGAACGAGCCAACTGCAAGGCTACCGACCCACTATTCTCGGACGCACAGAACCGACCCATCACCCGAAAGGCGTTCACCACATGGCTAAACAAAGCATTGAAGAGTATCGGAATCTCAGACGGACGATACAAGGGCCACAGCCTACGAATCGGTGGAGCCACCGAACTTAGTGAAATAAAGGTCCCTGACCACTTGATCCAAGCGATGGGCAGATGGCGCACATCATGCTATACCCGCTACCGCCGAACAGACAGAACCCAGATTCTGCAGGCAATTAAAGCAACCTACCGCAAGACGGAATGCAACTGACAATAAAAGATTTCGGCAATGAGCAGAACATTAATGAACCGACTCAGATTCGAACAGAACCCAGTTTATGATGAGAAACCAATCATAGAGACAGAGCAGACATAAATGTTGTCGAGTTGAAACAGCTGAGCCAACGAGCGGGCGGGCAGAAAGGCCATGAAGGTTGGAGGGGAAAGGGCTGAGAAGATTCTCGAAACGAACGAGATCTTCGGCCCTTCCGGCCTTTCCACCCAACCGAAGTGAGACATCAATTATGATAACTTTTAAGGGTTGCTTCAAAAGTAAAGGCGTCTGTATCAATGGTCGCCCAGTTCAGCTCAGAGCCATTGAACCGGTGTCCAACAAAGCCTAAAGGTTGATGCCTTTGTTCATGAATCGATTTATTTAAATCTTCTATTGGAATTTGAGTAAGAGACTGGTTCAAGTAGGAAAATTGCGGAAAAAAATTGCGGGAATAGAAATTCCAGTTAAAAAGTAGCAGCCTCCGGAAATGGCGGCACCGCGGTTTCGTGATAGCGGAGCCTCCATTTCCGGGGCTGCGCGCTGTTTCTCTGCTGCCGTCTTGGCGTCTCTGGGTTGGCAGTTTCGAGCGACCATGTCCTCATCATGTTCCAGCTGAGCCAGCGGAAGCTTCCACACCTGTCTGCAGCACTCCTTTTACCAAGCGCCGTGGGAGGAAGCCGAAATCCCAAACCGGGAGCAATATCCGTAGGTCCACGTCGTGATCATAGGGGATTGGCTGGCCATGGAGGATGAGACCGGAGAGTGCAGTAGCATGGGATCGCGGCCCAGTGACAGAGCACTTGGCAGTGTTGTAACGGAATCCGCGGCGTGTCGCGCATTGTTCGCATTCTGCGAGTTGGAGTTGAAACCTGCGGATACAGAACGCTTGGGCGTTGCCCAGCAGAGTATTGTCCTCGGCATAGGCGACGAATGAGGTGGCAGTGCCGCAAAGTGCTGTTGATCCGTCCCGGAATTCTACAATCCGCCGTAGTAGGGGGTCGATGAACAGGTTGAACAGGAGAGTTGAGAGGACAGCGCCCTGGAGGATGCCAACCTTGAGTTCGATGGGGTCTAAGTACATGTCGCGGAGGCGGATGATGGCAGATGTCTTTTCGAAGAGAGATATGAGGACTTGTACCATTTTAGGAGCGAGACCGGACAGTAACAGGTCAGACCAGAGGAAGGAGCGATGAACCGAATCGTAAGCTTTTTGGATGTCGAGGAGGACAGCTGCCGGTGGTGAGTTGGCGCGTTTAGTCACGTGTAGGGTCTCGGCGGCGATAGCTGCGGCGTCGGCTGCCCCGACATTGGCTTGCAATCCGCATTGTAGTGGGTGGCATATGAGGGCATGGTCTTTGAGGAGGTAGTTGCGGAGGATCTTCTCATATAACTTCCTTGGATGCGATATCAGCGCGATCGGTTGGTAGTTTGCGGGATCGCTTTTGGCTCCTTTCTTGTGGATTAAAGTAGTTTGTGCTGTGCGCCAAATTGTAGGTGTTATTGAATGTTCAAAGCATGCTGAGAACAGCGACTTCAGCATGAGTGCGGAATCGCGTGGTGCGCATGCGAAGAGGGATAGCGGGAGTTGGTCGAGTCCGAGCGATTTACCTTTAGGGCATTTCTCGATCACGTCGACCAGTTGGAGCTCAGCAGCGGCTTGATTGAAGGGGTTCGGAGTAGAGTAGTAGTCCTTGGAGTGCTGAAGCGATGAGCTGGTCCGTCGCCGGGATGGGATCTGTAGGACGGTGGAGTCCGGAGTAGATCGAGGTGTAGAAGTCCAGGAATCCGTCCGGTGTTGGTTCTTCATCTGCATTAGATGTAGGCCTGGAGAGCTGCGTGAGCTTTTGCCGCGTCGCAATGGCAATGACGACATCATGAAGTTCCTTGACGAAAATCGGGAGGAACAGAAGAAAATGCGAGGAAGCGAAGTTGCAGTTTATGCAGAGGTTCATGTCTAATCAGTTAAGATGGCTGGTTATGATTTCCAGAGATAATCTAGAATAGAGTCCCGCTTGCGTTTTACAGCCTCCCCTGGTATTGCTTGTGCTTCTTCTATCTCCCCCCTGCCTTGCCTTGCGTCGGATGTTATCAACGTCAAGTTCGTCATTGTCATTTAGATGAATGAACATATTGTGCAAAATGAAGCAGGCTCGAATCTCTCGCGACATCTGTTTCACTGCAACCTTTTTCGGTCTGTTGTTGCATTTTTTCGTTGTTAATATTGCCTTTCTGATTGAGAACGGATTTGAAGATGCGAAATCGGTTCTTTAATCTTCCAAGGGTAATTTCAACAGTCATGCTGGTTTGAGAATGCAGATGATTATAGTTTGTTTCCTTTCTGGTCATACCATCGTGTATCTCGTATGGAATCATACAGTGGCGTCTAGCTAAATCCAGCGGAGCGCCGAGCGTACAAATTCCAAAAATGTAAAAATATAAACTGCGCTCTGCGAGTGAGACTTACTGTATGGGTTACGTCTTCTCTTAGGTTTCTGACAGCTAACAAAAGAATCCCTTCTCTCGCGACTGCTGCTCCTTGCTTTCGTCGTTCGCTCTCTCCACGCTTGTTTTCTTCATATCCGCCTATCATGTCGTGGACAACGACTTGTCCGATTGAGTCGTGGGGCAAGACGTTTGCCAAACGGTTTAACCTCGATCGGCATCTTGAAACGGTTCATTCAGTGTCGCAAGAGAAATTCATCTGCACCCTGTGCAGCAAAGCTATGAAGAATAAGGTTTCGTTAAATAGGCATCGTTCTCGATGTCTTGCTACTGATGCAAGATTGCAAGTGGCGAAATTCAGTTGCCCATTTTGCGAAGAAATGATCTCAACATTCATTTTGCTGCAAAACCACATTCTCCAGGTTTGAATCAACGACAGTGACAACGGTTTAATCACGGCAATGTAATCATTATCATACAGGAACATCCTGAATCTCCTATTGAAGAAGAGTGCCATCATTTTCCTGATCATGATTCCTTCAAAGAGTGGAAGGACTCTTTGCTTGATCGCTTCAACGCGCAATATGCCTCGTTGAATTCCAGATTCGTCAAAGAAGCAGGGAAATTCTACCAGACGTTCGTCTGCAGGCGATCATGTGAGACTTCTTCTGAACAAAAACAGTACACTCTCGGAGATAAATCCAATAATAACGCACGACCTTCTCGAAGCAAAGCATCATGTAAATTAGATCAAGCTTGCTCTTCTCGCATATTCGCCCTTACGCTCCCGGATGGCCGAGTGTCTGCTCGTTACATTCAGATGCATACAGGTCATTATCCGACAAACGCTGAAGAGCTCCAGCATCTTCGCCTCTCGGCCTTTATTCGGCGAAAGATAACCATGCAGCTCTTGAACAAGGTCGAGGAACGATCGATTGTCCGCTCAATCAATCGTTCCTTAAGAAGCAGGGACGACCGAGATGATAATTTATTGGTAATGGGTTTGAATCTCTGGGCTAAATTTGATTTTTAAGCAGCAGTCTAACCGTAACGACTGGATCACTGTCAAAGATGTTAGGAATTTGCAAGCTCGTCTGCAAGGCCGGGGAAATGATGCCATTCGTACTGATATCTATATCATGGCTTTACAAGAGGAATGTTATAATCCGGTGCTCTGCTACAAGCGTAAACTTCCAATGGTTGTTTTTGGATCTCTCTAACGTAAGTTCAGCTGCTGGTGTCACTGATACGACAGATTTTGGTTTCAGCCAACAGGAATTCTTTT